>MU130477.1:881389-906721 GCA_015039465.1 Phlegmacium glaucopus | reverse complement strand
TCCTCTGCTGCTGATTCATCTGCAATTCCTGCTTAGTCGTGATCCTCCTGGACTTCCTAAGTTGTCATAAAGAGGGTGGGAAGGCTTCATGTACCATGTGAATGATGGTTTTGGCAGTGAATGATAAGATAAGAGGTAGATAATCGAGGATAGGGGACTGAGTGCGATCCAGGAGCGAGGGATGGCAAGATAGATGGCTGAGGGGAAGACTTGTGGGTCCTTAGCCACAACAATGATGACAAAGCCTTTTACATAATGGGAGATGTAGTTGATGTGTCCATAAAGGGGCCGTTCTTGAAATGATGGACCAAGGATACGATCAAACGCGAGCCGATGACCGATGCGAATAGTAGATTGATCGCTTTGCTGGATCACTAGCCAAGGAATGAATGGATGGTATATGCTTAGGAGCATGTTGATAGTGAAAACAATGGAGAGCATAGTGTGAGACATTGAGAGTATGATGAGCAATGGGGATGTTATTGTTGAACGAATGATTTTGTTGACCAGGAACAGCGATTCAGGGCTGCTTCCAAAATAGGTAAGTGAATTTGAAGTCCGCTTATTTTCATGATGGTGACTTTTAAGCTTTCTTCTCACGCTACCAATCAGTATTGGTGCGCTCGCAGTGTGTCAAGTGTTATCAAGGCTGCGCGACATGGGACCATGGGCAAGTAGTGTTTTCTCGGGAACAAGGCTGCGCCTTTCAAGTGTTGACTCAGGACCTTTCACATTTTTGACATGACCACACGCCTATGGAGTCGATATATTTTTGCTATTGGACTGTGTACACTGCCTTCTCTTCTTTTCTCTCGCACTTTGACACTTTACAGATTTTTTTATTGTTCCTTCTTCTTTTCCATTGTTCTTTTCTTCTCGCAGCTGTCCTCTCTTCATCTTTCTTCCTTTGACAGCGCGTACTTCTTTCTTTTTTATTGTTTTACATAGCCTCATCCTTAGGGTATAAATACTGCTCTTTTGTACCAGGATAGGTAGTTCAGTTCAATTCATTCTTACCCCCCAACTTTCATCATCTCAGTGGAATTCCAGTGAATTCCTTCCTCAAGTTCGCTTTTTTCTGCCCCTTAACTGTCAATCTATCCCCACTGCTCAATTACTATAGTTCTTACTGAAGACTCTTTCCTCCTCATCCTCTTCCTTAACCCCTCTGAGTTCGCTTTTTCAGTCACTTACTGTCAACCTATTGTCTACTGCTACAGTCTTTCTAAAGACTCGTTCACATTCATCCTCATCCTCCTCACCTCTACTCTTGCTCCCTACCTCTGTGTGATACAAGTCAAGGTTACACCTTCCCTAAACGAACAACAGGGAGGCTTTTGACTTAAAGACTAGTCCATTGCTCTCTGGTTGGTGTTTTATAACAACACAAACAACGATTTATAACGTTGCCCGTGCTTGCCGGAATAGAAGCGAGGCTGGCGACACGGCGAAGTCAGCGTGTTCGGGTGAGTGCTTCTCAGCCTGATGGTACTCAGATTGCCGAGACATCTAGAGCGTTTGCGGCTCGTATGAAAGACCGTTTCGTCCTGTGCAGCCCAGCAGAACGAAAGGAGGGCAGGAGTACTGAGGAGACTCTTCAGGATCACCTGGCGAATACAGCAGACAACACAGACTTAAGCGCTGATCAATACTTCCCTAATGCAGAAGGTGTTCCAGATTTAGTAATATCCGACAAATCGGACGCTTCATTGCTTAGCATCGTGTCAGAGAGCACAAATGGAATTGATCTATTGCATGAACTCTGAGGCAAGTATAGCCTGGATCTGGCCTTTCAATGTATCCTGAAAAGGCCAGATGATTTTCGGAATTTCGAAGTAAAAGATGGAATCATCTTCCTCAAACTTAGCGCTGACAAACAAGTGCTATGTATTCCTAAGGTATTGATACAAGGAAAAAGCGTGCGCGAAATTGTTATTTCGGAGGCACATTCCATGTTAGCCCATTTAGGGCCTACTAAAACCCTAGATTACCTTAGGGACCATGTATGGTGGAAAGAAATAGTACCGGATGTCAAAGCATTTTGTGAGACTTGTCACACATGTAAGATAAGTAAACCGACTAATCAGAAACCATATGGTCTTCTGAATCCGTTGGCAGTACCCAGTTATCCTTGGGAAGCTGTTGGAATCGACTTCGTAGGTCCATTGCCTGAGTCAGTTAACCGGGACGGAGTTTATGACTCTATCACAGTAGTTATTTGTCTACTGACATCTATGGTACATCTAATACCAAGTCGTATTAACTATAACGCTTCGCAACTAGCCGAACTCATGTTCGAACGCGTCTATAAGTTGCATGGTTTGCCCAAACACATCATAAGTGACCGAGACGTCCTTTTCACAAGTGTTTTCTGGGAACAATTACATAAGCTAATTGGCACTAAACTGCGCATGTCCAGCGCCTACCATCCACAATCGGATGGATCAACTGAGCGAGCGAACAGGACTGTTACCCAAATGCTACGACAGTGCATACACCCAAATCAGAAGGATTGGGTTTCAAAGTTACCCGCCATCGAGTTTGCAATTAATTCAGCTCGGTCAGAGAGCACTGGGTACGCTCCCTTCTTCTTAAACTCTGGAAGAATGCCCCGGTCCATGATTTGGACCTCGGCCCCAACTTCTATGTTTCCCTCAATACGAAACTTCGCTTTACAGAAGAAGCTTGCACTAATGTCTGCTCATGATAGTATCCTATCTGCTCGAGTCAAGCAGACTCGGGATGCCAATAGAAAAAGGCAGTCTGTTCCATTCAAGGAAGGAGACTTAGTTTATTTATCAACTAAGAATATCTCTTTTTCTAAAGGGTTAGCACGAAAACTAATTCCCAAATTTATAGGCCCGTACAAAATTCTGAAAGACTTTAACAACTCGTCGTTCCACCTCGATCTACCCTCTCACTTGAAGCAGAGAGGTGTACACCCTGTTTTTCATGCTTCTCTCTTGCGGATTCATGTACCAAATGATGATCGTCTATTTCCCGGACGAATGGATACCCAGCTCGGGACCACTCCTGAGGCTGACGGTGAATGGGTGGTCGATAAGATATTATCCCATGCCGGTTCTAGAATGGACGCTATTTTCGAGGTCCAGTGGAAATCTGGTGACGTCACCTGGTTACCCTATTATCAAATTACTCATCTGCAAGCACTCACTGACTATTTAGAATTGATAGGAGAAACGAAGATTTCTAAGCTACCAAAAGGAACCGGACAACCCCCTCAAGACGACCCACAAGTGTTTGTCGGAACATTATTATTCCACCATCCCCCCACTCCTTCCTATCTCGGCACCCCTATCGTGAATTCTATTAAAACCCGTCTCCAATCGACCTACCGTTCATTAAAATCCAACATACGGATTCTTTTCATACGCCTAAGCAACATCATCCCAAACGCACCCCTTGCCAACATGTCGTTTCCTCCCAGCTCTCCAGCAACTCAATGCGTTAATCACCCTTCGTTTATTCAACTCTCCCCTACCCAGTATATGCTGAAGTCGCCCGGTAGTCAGCTGCAAACCACCTTGCATGTTGGACAAGTTGCCGACATACTCAAATTCGACGAACAGGTTCGTCTCCGTCACGGTATAACTGCCCTTCCACACATGCCACTCGGGTTTACTGAATTCTCGGTTGCTTGGAACACCGGAGCTCGTCCTCACGATGAGCGAAGAATCAGTAAAGTCTTCCTTGGAGACTCAGCCTCTGACAACATCATCGAAGCCTCCCTTAATCCCGTCTATCTCTGCGAGTTTCACATTACTGCTGAGCAAGTTGGCCTCGGATCCGACATTGCCACCGCTCTCCAGATTGAGATGGCTCAGGAGCTCGCCACCATGCATATTCACAAGCTTAAATACGAACGACGAGGTTTCTATGAGCGCCAGGAGAAGCGACTCCAAGCTTTCACTGCTAAACCATCTTCCAACTTCCCTACCATGGTTCACCGTTCCGACTTCAAGATGAAGCGTTGTCCCCATAAACATTATACCCCAGGCGATGACTCTCCCCTTCCTACCATGGGATTTTCCTACAATGAATTATTCCCCCCATCTTCCGAAAGTTACGCTGCGCCAACCGAAACCTTTGCTGAAATGGAAATTGCGAAATAACTTCTCAAGAGCAGCTTGCCGAAATACTACCTGCTCTGGAGGGCGGGTGTAATGACCGGCACTTTTCATACCCACTTAGTTACTTTCTTTACCCACAGTCCTTAGTTATCACCCAACTGTTACCCAACACGTTCCTTACCCCTTTATTATCCCGGCTGCAGTTGATTTATATTCTTAGCTTAGCTACCAACGGACCATGTATATAAGGACTCCTAAGTCTTAGGTAGTCCCCAGTGAATTCGAAATACTTTAACCCCGTCTTTTGAATCCCTCTGTGTGTCGAAACTCAACTTCTGTTATCTTACCATCACAGCAGTCACATTTTTGCCACAGTAACCATCGGGTCGAACCTCGTCAAATATCACATGGTCTCGATGGAAATTAGCAACTGCCTCGTCAATGGCAAGTAGATCATCATCATTGATGACGGAACGCCGGACAAGGTAGCAGAACTCCAGAAATGAACTCAGCACACGGACCATCTGTCGAGGTACATAGTGATGGGCAGGGGTTTGGGAAACCCCTGGGGTACAAGGGTAAGGGTAAGGAGGGTCAGGGTCAGGGTACAGATTTTTTGACCCTTGAAAAACCCTTACCCTTCTGGAGGGGTCAGGGTATTTTTGGGAAATTTTATTTCTCTGATATCAGAGTGATCTAACTGTTGTGTATCTATAAAATTGACTTTAAATCAGAGAAAAAGCAATCTAAAGAGGCCTCACTGCTTTCACAACAATCAGTAGCTTAAAATACTAGTCAAACCCTCTCTATTTCATTGAAAATCTATTGCTAAACACCTTTAACACCCTGAACATGTTTTAAATAATAGCTACTTTGAAGGCTCCTTTGGATTACAAAGCTTGAGGAAGGATTTGGACCAAACCCTTGCACTAAACCCTGCTGGGGTTTCTTACCCTCCAACCCCTCAGAAACCCTTACCCTTACCCTCCAAAACCCTTACCCTCAGCCAAGGGTAAGAATTTTTTGGAGGGTAAGGGTAAGGGTCAGCCTAATTCCACCCCGGGGTTACCCTTGACCATCACTAGAGGTACATGACCTGCGATGGCAGGAAGATAGACCTATATATTGCGACATAGTGAGACACTTAGGACAAATTGTTTTGAATCAGAATTTTATACCTTCACAAGTGCTTTGGAGTCATTGCCAGTCCACTGTTTGAAACTGCGCCCTTCAGGAAATCATTGTAGGTCAGGAAAAGGAGGTGCAGCAGCAATGCTGTAAAAAATGAAATGTGTCATCAAATTGAACTCAAAGGCCTGATAGTCAGAGAACTCACCGACGGTCAATGTCAGCTAAAATTTTCTTAGCCTCTGCCGGAGTATGCACTTCATTGATGTAATCGGTCACCCATGTAACGAGTGGTCTTTGAATGTGCCCTTGATTATTTGGTGGAGAAGGTCAGGGGAAAGGAGCTCATGAATATCTGCCCACAGAAATCCATGAGTGAATGGCTAAAGATAGTGATGGATGTGAGCAGCTGTGACTGTCAATGCCACGAGAGCAATAGGAATGCTGCTTACCATAATATCATCAATAATTCCATAGTCATCCCACATTTCCTTTGTTCTGAGCGCCTCAAATACAGCCTCTGTATGTTGATGTGCCCGCCGTCCAGTATCTTTGGCATCCAAAGCATCCTATCATGCGTTGCACCTATGTAAATGACAAATGGGGAGATTAAAAACCGAGAAAAAACGAGATGATATGAGATAAACTCACTGAGGACACCATCCCTGAACAATGCATGCAAGTAGGACCTATTCTGGATAGTCCACAATGTAAGGACCAATCCCAAATATTGTTCGACGGTAGTATCCATTAGCATATTGTAGAATCTTGGGTGTCTCCATGCCGGGCCGAAGAGTTTCAAGGATTTACTGATAGACCCATGAAAAAGATGCCTTCGAAACTTGCGAAATTCAGCACTGCCCTGGTGCTCTTGGTTTGCTGATAAGGTACTGGTTAGTTCTTCATTCAACAACTTGAATTGATCATCAGGTGCTCACTTTTGGGGATTGCAAGAAACGCAATCAAGGTTAGTGCATTGCGATGCGCACGGCGGACATTGTTATGGACAAGGCCATTTGACAAGTAGAGTGGGTAGTACTCATTTTGTCCAGTGGCTACCAACACCGTAGTTTTGTCACTTCCTAGAATTGTTGGACAAAACGTAGCACCATGGTTTTCTGGATTCTTCGCTATTTCATCCTTCATCGTATACATGTCAGATTGGATAAATGTAAGGATCACTGGTGTTTTGCGCACCGCTTGCCTCCAGGCCCAGTCTCCAGACATAAAGTCTGTGTATTGCCTCCTCCCACCTTCATCACGTACAATCTTTGGGGAAACATCCATTTCTTTTGCGAAATCTGGGTTTTTGAGTTGATTTTTGAGGACCATGTGTGGATCTCTAAACCAAACATCATAGCTGGCATGTTTCCATGCAGTTGTATCGCCTTCAGGAATTTCTCCATCGAATGAAACACTAAATGACTTCCATGGTACATCGCCCACTTTGATAGCATCCAAGGGGGCACCGGGATTGAAATGCCGGACCGGTACCTGGTTAGTTAGTCCAGCCGGAGGCCCCGAAAAAAAAAAAAGGACTTCACCAGAACAAGGGTTTAAAACATCAATTTGAAGCTATTAAGGCCTTACTACATGCATAAGATGTGCAGAAATGAGTTTCTCTAGTAGCATAGGTCTGGTGTAGGTAGATAAGACTGTAATATTCATATTTTATGGGTGATCACACTATTTACAACCAGTATCTATAGGCAATTTGAAATGCACTGAATATCCCTTCACCCAGGTACTTGATGGTTGATCAGGTGGCAAAATCAAATGTAATCAGTCTGGCTGTGAAACTCAATGGGTACGTACCACATTATCAAGTAGGATTGTGCTGCATTACTCACCTGAGATGTTAGTATCACCTCTAATACCTAGAGTTGGAGCCCCAGAATTAGGTTTGCACTGCTTGCGAGGTGTCTTCTGAGGCAAGGGGAGGCAAGCGAGCATGGAGGTGAGGATAGGATGACATCATATTGCCATATATAGATGCATGCCTGATTACATAAGTTAGTTAGTCCACCCAAAGTTGGCTTAAAAAATAAATTGACCCCAGGTATTTTTTTTTGATCCCGGTGCCCCCTTGATAGCATCAATTGTGTTGTACAGGTCTTGTTTATTGATGAATGGCGGGTCTTGGTCAGCGGGCAAGGTGGATGCCCAAATCTCTAACAATTCATTGATATTCCCTGCTGACATTTGCTCCTTGCGAAAAAGTAGATCGGCAAGTTTGAATGCACCTTGATTCTCAAATGGGGAGAAGTCGTCTGGTGCAGGGTGATCCCATGGTGGTGGTGTGCCATTTGCTAGAAAGTTCCCTTCAGCGTCACAAGGAAGCCCTGAAATGGCTGGTTAAATTTGAGATATAATCTGAAATTATTCAGACTTACCATTGATTAAGGGGTGGATTTTGATTGATGAAGTTGAGCGAACAGTGGGCTGAGCGTTGCCATCAACTGGCTCATATCCATTCCCAAAATGTGGCTTGTCAGGTGGCTCATCAGGTGGTATGATAGCTGGGGATTGTTCTCGCACCCTCTTTGGAGGCAAGCGATGAGTCCTCTCATGGTTTGTGAGCCCAGCACGGTTGGTGAAGGAACATTGACAGAATGAGCAAGGTATATTGCGAACCTTGATAACGTGAGGCATTGGTAAGATAAGGGAGCAATAATAGGAGTGGGCTTTGAGTTGAGCCGGACGAAAACATACTGATATGAACAATCATTGTTGACCGAAGAATGGAAAAAATGGACAAACAAACCAATTGATAAGAATGCTCACTATTTGAACGGTTCAACCCACCCACCCATCCAACCCCGCTCAACATGGCCTCCTCTCAACGTGGAGGTGGCAAATCCACTCCCATCACAAATTTTCAATCCATAGTAATGGGTCCTCGGGCAAAAAATCCCCATCCAGGTGTACCTGACCAGAAGGCCAAATGATGCTCGCCACAGGAAATGAAGGAGATCCGAGAGAAGGAGGCCCTTGAAAAGGAGACAACTAGAGAGCAACAGAAAAATAATATTAAGAAGGTGGCTCAGATCGAAGAGGAGCTCCGCAGAGAAGAGAGTGAGCGACGTACCTCGAACTGTTCAATGGTGGCTCCGTTTCAGCCAAACATTTATGCATCAGCCAAATCTGCAGAGGTATTGGAACCACAAGGTGATTGTTGGGATATTTGCAAACAGCTTACTATTATTGATGACATAGAAACCATAGTGATCGATAAGAACAGCGCACGAGAGCCATATAATGACTCTGGCTCTGAGGGAAGCCAAGATGAATATAGACCTCCAGCATACAAAGTTTCCCAGAGCGAGCCCAGTGAGAGTGAGGCTGCAGAAGACAGAGACGAAGAAGATGGGGCACCAAAGAGGAACAAGGTATCTTGGAAAGGAAAGAACAAACCGAATCGGCACGATATCAATGTTGCAAGAAGCACTAACACTAGTCACAGTACTGACACTCCAGGCAAACATGCCACTTCAGATAGCAAGCGCAAGGCCACTAGTACTAGTAATCTGTAAGTCTCTTGTCAACGCAATTTACTGATTCTGGTTGATAATGATCTGTGTCATACTAGCAGCAAAAAATCTGGGAAACCTACAAAGAAAGCAAAGAACAACCAGGCTGGGACAGCGCTTATAAAACATTGTCAAATGCTCGCAATGAGATGGCCAGTCCTGTAGACAACGACAACTCCATGGTGCGATATGGTGGGATGGTGGGCGATTCAGAGGAGGATGATCTTGAATGTATTGCAGCTGTTATATCTGCCAGTGGGAAATCAAGCAAAAAGAAAGCCCTTGTGTGTCGTTCAAGTCTTACAATTCTTATGTTGATCTGACGTGAATATACAATATAGCCTGCAATGATAAAAATATCAGCCGCAACGTCAGCGCCAGGTCCAGTTACCAAGAAAGCGCTTCGTGGAGGAGCTAACAAATGGAACCTCAACCATCTTCCAGGACCCGAACGACAAGTTGTCCAAAAAACTTTCACCCAAGTCGTTGTGCCGCTTGCAAAGGCCATGGCAGGAACAATGGTGCCATGGTCTGAACTCTCTGTCGTTCATGTACAGTCACTCATCGACAAGGCCTTTGGAGAGAACCTTCATGTTGTCCAGCGAGATGATGTTTGGTGTGGACTGGTAGGGCTCAAACGTTCTGGTTTATTTGCTTGCAAAGTCTGATCTCTCCTTCAAAATCCCCAATAGATTTCCTACCGTCTCAATAGCTGGCAAAACGGGTTTGGAACGACGGCTGCCACAGCTGTTAGGTCATATATCCAAGAAAATGAAGAAAACTTCGAGAACAATGCAATGACTCTTGAAGCGAGTGTAGCTCAGTACATTGAGCTTTTTACTACAGTTTCTGGGGATCCACCAACAGCACCATTCCATTGGCATGAATACGAGCTTGATGAGGAAACTGGGACCCCAAAGAAACGGGTAAGTCATTAAGCATTTTCTTAGCTCAAACTAATGCCTCTTGCTGCTATGACCCATCTATTGCAGGGACATTTCCAACACCCGCTTATAATGTACACACTCGCACATGGACACTTTGCTGACTTTGACGATGTCCCTAACCCCGAAACACTTGACAAATCTGAGTTGCCATCGGGTGCGTTAATCCTGGCTTTACAGGCAGTAAGTGACTCAGGCTGGCAGTGGCTGTGGATCTTGCTGATTGTGATGATAGGTTTATCACACTTTCGGCTCATGGACTGGAAAATATATCAAAGATGCTAGTCCGAAAGGTTTTTTTTCTGCAGATATCTATGGTGACGGTGATGAACATGCTGGTTCCCTGCCTTCGTTTTTCGCATTTTTGGCAGCGACGTCGCTCTACGTCGCCTCTTACACCGACTATTTGCGGTTTTATTGCATAGATAAGTCTCTGGCCATTCGGTCGTCGCCTCTACTGTCCCAGAAGCTTCCTAAATGCCTTGGCTATATTTCGCTCGTACGATCGCCCCCTTTTCCGGCAGTACCCGGACGACATTAGGTGTTCTGCCTCCTTTTCGCTCCCTTTCACCAGCGGTCACGTGTATAGTCATGCTTTTTCCATATTTGGTAATGCTCACTCGTCTAAGAGTCGTAGGCATGTCCACTGCCCAGACCGATGTCCCCTTACGCTACACCGGATCGTTCGGTGTCAAATCGTCGTGGCTACCCTACCAGTCGCTCCTATCCAGCGACAATCACCAGATCGAGAAGTTCCGTAACACCATTGGGCATTTTGGGTCGCTGATCATTTATATTCTTTTATCTCTCTTTGGTTACCTCAAACACTTTGTTTTCTTTATTTTTGATACATTTGCCATCGCTCGTTGATCGCTTCTCTATACCACATGTCTCCTGCCGGTCCTCGGAGCGACGACCGGTCCTCTTTCATTTATCACCCACTATCCCTGATGTTTTGTCTCCCCATTTTGCCTAGTCCTTCTTGGACTCCTGTTTCATCATTTTGATTTGTTTTATAACTACCCATGTGCAACTTAGCCATGTGATCTCCCCTACCTACTATAAAAACACCCTGTAATTTAGTTACAAGGGACAATAAGAAAGTATTCACCTCTCTCCCCAGAGTATAGAATTAAGTCTTGTCATCGTCTCTCTCGTCATTTGCCTTCGTTTCATTGCGTTTTACTGCGAGTCGCCCATACAGCGACTATACTTCGTCACTTCGTCACTGCGTCGCCCCTTCGTCACTGCGTCGCCCCTTCGTCACTGCGTCGCCCCTTCGTCACTGCGTCTCCCCTTCATCACTGCGTCACCACTTCGTTCCTTCGTAGCCCTTTCGTCATTACATTGCTCCTCGTTTCGCTCGTCTCATATCTCGTCGCCCTACCTTAGTTGGAACCTTTCTGCATATACTTGACTCAGTGTTTAGGCCACCGAAGCCCCGAGCCGCATCACATCTCAGTTAGTACAGCACCTAGCATACTGACAGTGTATCAACGGAATCAGGCGCGAGGCTGATGGCAATGGGAAAATGAAGGCTGTCCACGTCAACACCACTTCGCAATACCTCCCCACCCTCAAGGCTCTCACAATGGATTACTGGGTCAAGATCTTCAATGACGTTCGCAAAATCTTAGAGCAGGGAAAGAAGAGGAAACGAAGCAAGTCAATTTCATCACGGGCAAGCTCAGATGCTTATGATGAGGTGGAAACCCACGAATATATATTACTCTCAGATGATTAAATACTTTATATCATGTTTGTGTATACATGATAGCTGATACCGGGAGAATAGAGAACAATGTCTACTACATTTAAAAGGAATTCAGAAGGAATCAGGAGCCAAAAGGATCCACAAAGACGATGGAAAAGACACCAAAGCAGATCTTGGGAAAGATGGGGCCATATCTTTGAGAGACGTTGACTGTCTCTCAAAGATGTGAGCCATCTCTGAGAGAGATGTACCTTACTTTTCAAAGATGTCACGTCTTTGCATCTTTGGTGTCTTTGTGTCTTCACAAAGACTCAAAAGACACGTAAAGACAGACCAGCCGTTTTCCTGAGGCACAGTACCAACAAATTAATAGTCTTTGATTTTCTACCACATTGTGGCCCTGAAGGCCGTGGCCTTGTCAAAATACATACCAAACACTCGCGAAGCAAGTTAGCAACACGTTGTACTACTAATTGTGGAAAATTTAGGGATGAGAAAGGTGTTGAATTGAAAAATTGTAGAAGTGTAGGTCTCTCTTTTGAATTGAGGCTCTCGAACTTAGCTGGCAGACACAAAGTCTAATTTTTTCCTTTTTTTTAATTCTAGAGAAGTCAGTCAAGGCACATTTTCGTTCCCTTTTTTTTTTTCTAGACTCGTTTAACTCATAAAAGCATAATTGGTTCGTTCCGATAGTTTCATTTATCATTCATCATTGAACTCATGCTGCAGGTCATTCCACAAGGTTCACTATGGCAAAGTCGACCGGGGTATGTATGTATCGACTCGCAAGGAACTCATTAAGAGCTTCAATGTGCAAAGACAAAGATAAAAAAAATCATAAAGTGTAGGATAGAATCAATACACACAGGTTTCCTAGTCTCTTTTTTCCTGGTCAATGTTGAACATAGGAAAAAAGTCTCTGTGAGATGACCCTTCTTCAAATGCTTCGCCAGTGATCACAATAGGACTTGTGGATGAGGGCCATCGCTCCGCGTGGCATATACGAGTCCCTTCAAATTAAATCATACTGGTGTTTTTATAGCGTCTTTGTGAGTGTTGAGTTTCTTAAAGACGCCAGGGATTGACAGATGAGTAAATTGTTTTCACGCGGCGAACAAGGCCATCACCATCAACATGGAAGTTACCGGCAAGTCTTGCATTACCTTTGAAAGCTGCATCCGCTTATAAGAACAAGCCCCTAAAGGGGACTTGTAACAAGTGCCAATAGACAGGTCACAGCATGTGCGCAGTTCATATATTGAATCGACACCACAAGATTATAGCTCTTTCCTTCAGCATCAGCATCAGGTTCATTTCAGTCAACGAACAAGGCATTCCAGATGGCTCGGAAGCGAGGAGATCAAACTGGAGCAGTCCTTCGTTATCCTCATGTTCATGAATTCAGTTATTTTAGCAGGCTCAATGCCTACATTCGATGTGAGCGAGAAGAAGTCTGTCCCAGCAACATTCATTGAGGAAATTGAATTTTAGAATGAGATATACATGGAGCCAATGTAAAAGCAATTCATTGATTAATTTGTTCCTCCCCGGTCAGTTTTGATGTGTGATATGCTTGTTTCCAGTATAAAGGGGAGGTATAGAGGTTAGCAGCAATCCAAACAAGGTTTACTACATACGCAGCAGCTATAATGAGCTGCCTTCGACGCGGATTGGACCTTTGAGGCATTAAATTGACGAGGGAACATGAAGCCCATGATCAAAGATAATCAGCATGTCACGCACGCCTTCCGAATTTGGGTGATGGGAATAATCAAAATGAGAATGTGCCCACATTTTTGTTACCTTACCAGGACAAAGGATTGTCATCCGCAACACTCTTGTCATCCTCATCCCTTTCTGCATCTCCCTATCTCACCTCCCTGCTGCGTCCGAAAGTCCTCAATCCACCCGCAATTTTTCCAATCGTCTCGTCTCATCTTGTTCTGTGCACATTTGCACCCTTCCCCAGTAGCGGGTACCTAGTAGCAGGTGCAGCCATCTCTCGTCCCTCAACCCGTCGGCCGATGCAACGCGAGGCAGACCCGGAAGTCTTGTGTGCCGTCTGTGCCTAAGAGTGATAGTGTGCAGTTGTGTCTACTTTCAGAGCCCGGACCTCGGTGGGCAATGCTGCTATGAAGACTGGGATTTGACTCCATGAGGACGGTCCTGTGGTGAGTACCTGCATTTGATGAGCTCATTACTTCCTGCTTAAAAAATGCGATCCACAGAATCTTGTTTTTCTTCCTTGCGCTTTCCCGCCTCACCAATGGCTCAGGGCCTCAACGCCTGTGGCCTGCGACATATAAAGATGGGGATGCGATTATGGTCTGTGATCATGAATAACACAGGAGGATGGACTCCTGGAGATCATGGATGTGGTGCTTGTCTGGGAGGCAAGTGCTCGATATCATTCTTCACCGACATTATGGTATTTACTAAGTTATAAGTTTCAGTCATGTCTTATATATGCTATATCCATTCAATGCAATGCCATGATGGCCGTGCGGCATGAATGTTTGATGTAAAGGCGGGTTCTGAGGGTAAGGAGGCTTTTCGGAGGCCTCTGCGCCATCACGTGCGCCCTTTTCAAACTGGCAGCACCTTGCATGTCAGCTACATTCTGGCAGCCATCGCTCAGGGGTGATTTTCGTAGATTTTCCCCTCGCTGCCTCTCGCGCATTATCGACTGACTCGAGGCCATCTCGGCGCGGTGCCATTGTTTGGCTGAGGCTGTGCTGAGACATGAAGGTTGGGAGCCAGTGAACCGGGCGCTGCTGTCTCACCTCTCTACGGTCACAGCGCAGGTGAGCATATCATCGCTCGCACTCTCAGCACTCTTTCTGACCTCAGTATTGCAGAGTAGCCTCGTTATTTTATCTATTAGCTGTTTAAGTCTCTCGCCTACCTAATCCATCTTTTCCTTCGTATCTGGCTCATACCTCGCCATCGTCCATATCTTCCCTCATGAGTATCCATAATGCTCAATCCCAAAGTGCCTCTGGATCTGAAACTGCTAGATCGGATGCAACTCCTCTCACATCCAACCCATCAATTGATGCCAGAACGACTGCATGCGAGAGATTGGTGGAAGATGCTGTCGAAAGAGATCTTTCAGCAGCGGTCCTTGCTGACTCCCTCAAAGATCTCGGGCTCAAGGCCATTGAAGCTATTGATTATATTGATGAATTCAAACAACGGGTTGAAATTCAACGATCCAAAGCCAGGAAACGGAATTCTCCACCCCACAATCTATCCCCTGAAGCCAAAGGCATTCCGCAGAGCCAAGAGGACCGGGATAGGGCTGTTGAAGAAGCTGCTTGGGCTTCACTTCGAGCCAAGCTTGAATCTGATTCAGTGTCTCATGCTGTACCGTCCGATTTATCACTGAACGCTCTCGATAGAATGTTTGAGCTCTTCAGCCAGGAGGTCTCACCTCCATCTTCCCTCTTGAAATCAGTTCTCGCAGTGGCACCCCACCTTGCAGATGACGATGACTTCGTATTCGAGAATCCTCATCTTAACGAGATGCAGAAATGCAAGATCGCATACACTAACCAAAAGCCTTTTGAGAACCTCATCATTAGGCACAGGGATGAAGGATTTGTGAGCCCATTGCAAATTCGATTTGGAAACTCATCATTCTCGACAAGTATGTTGATTTTGAGAAGTTCTATGTCACTCTTGATCCAGGCTACAATCCCAACAACAAGGCAAAGGACCTCAATGAGAAGTTTACTTTACTTGAGAGGAATTCCATCTCTTTGAAGCATTCTATCATTACCGAAGCAGAATGGATGCGTTTATATGACGCTTGGGTTGATGCCGTGCTGCTTTTCTACCCTCACCAAAAGGCTGAGCTCTCTTCCTATCGGGATCTTATCGTTAATATGTTCCAAGCTACCTCGTCGCCTTTCCCTGCTATTAAATATGATCACAACTCTTGTGAGCGTTACGCTCGCCAGCCTTACTGTCTTGACAGTTGCAAGGACACCCTTCCATTCCCTTTACTCTCCCAACTTCTTAGCTCATCTCATGTTGGGTCGGTACCATCTTCCTCCCCAAGCAAGAAACGAGCTATTGTTACTTATGAAGGGCCGCGTAAGCGTTCTGACACAGTATGCCAAAACTGGAATCTTGGCAGTTGTGAGGGCGATTCGTGCCGTTTTGGCCGTCGGCACAACAAGTGCAGTGAATGTGGTGGATCTCATTGAGCCAAAGACAAAGGCAAGTGTCAAGCAGCCCTCAACCGACGACGTCAGCACCAGAGAGCAGCATCAACTCGAGGCGGCCGGGCGTAAAGCCCAGGAAGCTCGATCCACTGGTACTCGTCAGCTGAAGTGGAAAGCTGATGAGTTCATATCAGAAGTTCCGCGTTACAAGAGAGGATTCATCTGGGATTAATCCTCATCGTCCCCGCTTCTTTCCCCTTCGGCCTTAGCCACTGAGACGGCTCATCCTCTTGCTTCTCCTCCTCTTCACCTCCTTGATGATCCTGACATTCAATCCATGTTGCATACTCTGCGTGATTATATACGCGTTGAAACACCTTTTAATGTTGATGGTTTCGAAGCAATGCTCTATGATCATCCCAATCAGCTCTTTGTCAAATCTGTCATGAACAGCTTACGCTATGGTTTCTGGCCTTTTGATGAAGGTAACTGGGAAGACAACCACGACAACACTATCCAAAACTATGCATCTGAGCAAGCCGACATGGAAGCTATTCGTTCCTTCCGTGATGACGAGATCGAGGCTCGTCGATGGTCTGAACCTCTAAGATCCAACACTCTTCTTCCGGGAATGAAAATCTCGCCAATTTTTGTCATCTGGCAGAAGGGTAAGGCTCAAGTTGTTACTGACCACACTGCTTCGGGTCTCAATGACTGTATCCCGCAATCCTAAGCCAAGGTTCGCTATGATGATATGCGAACATTTGGTCAAGTAATCTATAATGCCAAACGAGCATTTCCCAGGGAACCTCTTGTTATATGGAAATCTGATGTATCATCCACCTTTCTGAACCTTCCTGCCCATCCAATCTACCAACTTAGGCAAGTCATTGACGTTGAGGGTGTCTGGCGCCTTGTTCACTGCCTAGTCTTCGGAAACCGAGCTTCTCCCCACAGCCACTGTTGGTGTTCAGTCTCGGGTCTCATGTGTTGGATTGGGATCAAAAAGCTTGACATTAAAGACCTCCATGACTTCATGGACGACTTCTTCTCATGGGCTCGGGCTTCAGATTTGGTCCTTTACAAGGGAGTCTCACGACCTCATCCTCAAGCTCGGCTCCTTATGCTATGGGACAAAATCGGATGTCCATGGAGGGATAAGAAACAAGAGTTTGGTATGGAATTAAAGATCATCGGTTTTTATGTTGACATCAACAATGGGACTCTAACCCTTGCCGATGAAGCAATAGCTGACATTATTAAGGCAGTTTGTGCCTTCCTTGCCACACCAGGTCGCAGGCCACCCCTATGAGACTGGCTTCGAGTAGGTGGATATCTAAATTGGGTCTTCAATGTCCTTCCCCTTGGTCATCCAGCCCTCTCCAAATTCTACCATAAAATTGCAGGCAAGAATACCATGAATGTGGGCATCTCTCTCAATGCGGATGTTGTACAAAATTTTGAGTGGCTGGTCGGTGATGTACTAGCGGTGGGATCAGACCGCAAGTAGTAACGTAGTTCGGAGGGGTTAATGTAGATTTCCTCGATAGAATTAAAGGGAAGTTCGCGGTATTGAAATACGCTGGACGAGTAGACCGCGAAGATAGTGAAGTCCGCGAACGATAACGCAGTATGCAAAGTAACTTAAAGGATGAGACTATTGACTTTAGAACGTTGCTGCAAAGTTTATGGGATCAAAACTCTGGCCGTCTCTTATTCACCTTCCCTCCTACTTGCTACAGGTACTTAATACAAGAGTAACAAGCTAGCCAGGTGCGGATATGCGAAACAGTAATGTAAAAATTGAGCTAATGTGAAGTCACATGGGCCCAGTAGTTTGGTAACAAAGAAATAGGGGATAGAATAACAATAGAAGTGATGAGTAAGGAGGTCAGTTGTATGACCTCCTGTTTCGAAGGAGATGATAAAATAATAATATATATGGAAAGTTAAAAGAAAGTAAGTTAAAAACAACACGGACCATGATCAAACCAGTGAAAGGGATGTGTATGCGAGCCGTGAAAGACCGCGAGATTAAAGAGAAGCTGTGTGAAGGTGTGGTTGCGAAGGAAAGAAATGGCTAAGTCCAGTATTGATAGAGAGAGTTGAAGATATGTCGAAGGATGAAATGCGAAGAGGAATGAGGGTGCGTTGGATAGTTACAAAGGTCGTAGAAGTGATGTACGAAGGTTATGCGAGGCCTATATCATGTTGTGTGATGTGCGAAGGATGTGCGTCAACCCCGAATGAGAGTGCGAGTGAAGTTGGTACCCGCGAGGCATCCGCGTATACTGCGAAGTTGTTAAATCACAAAAATAACCAGTTTACGAACCTAGAGGCTATATGGGTCCTATCATCGGAATCATTCCAAAGGCGATTGGTGTCCATTTCGTTGATGCCACTTGTTGGAACGATAGTGAAGCCAATTCTGAGATGTGGACGGATGCCAGCCTTTGTCTCAGGCTATCATTTGTATATGTGGGTCATGGTTTCATGTATGCTATGGCGCCGATGAATGCTAAAGTGAAAATAGACATTTTCTTCCTTGAACTCGTCGCCATCCTCTCTGCCATACACCATATTGCAATCTTCCCTTCTCCCCCACGAAAAGTCCTTTTATGGACTGATAGTTTCAATTCAGTGGCAGCCTATAGCTCTCTCCAAGCAGCTGAATCCCTTCACAATTCAGTCCTCCTAGCTCTTGCTGGCATCCTCCTCGAGACAGGAATAGATCTTTGCATACGCCACATTGCTGGCAAAGAGAATATACAAGCCGATCTCTTATCAAGACTCATGGTCGACGAATTTTATCGTCGATTTCCTTCCAAAAGTGTCTGCCTATTCTCTCCTCCACGAGAGCTCCTGCTGGTGCGATGGAGGGAGTGCTTTTAGCTGCTCTGGGTGAGCCAACCTCTTGGTCAGCTCGTCCATCACTGGAGCTCAAAGACCTTGATGCTTGGGTTCTGCACCTGCAAACGCACTCTCTCAAAAAATCCACTATCAGTGGATATTCGACTGGTGCGCGTGATTATCTTCATTTTTGCCAAATTCATCATATTTCCCCTGATCCTACTCCTCAAACCCTTTCGCGTTACATCGCCTTCACTTCTCTCAAAATCGCTTCGGGTCCGAAGTATCCCACTGGTGCTCACCATTTCCTCCTCAGTCTTTATCCCGATTTTGATATTAACAGAAACAACCCTCTTGTTCAGGCCACTATTCGAGGTTCGAAGAAGGTATGTGCAGACCCAGTTCATCGTAAACAACCCATTCACATCAACCATCTTTCCTCCTTTGTTGATGCTGCCAATTTCTCTGGAAAGTACAACGATCTCCTATTCGCCACAATTATGTCTTGCTGTTTCTACGCATGCCACCGCTCCGGCGAACTCATCCTTAAAACCAAAAGAGACATTGACTGGCACAAAATTATTAAGTGATCCTCTCTCAAATTCTCGCCAGGTTATGCTGGTTATCACCTTCCATATCACAAAACCAATCCCTTCTTTCGTGGGACCGACATTCTCTTCTCTACTCAAGAAATCGCGAGCCCTGTCTCTCTTCTGAAACAATTTGTTTGTGCTCAAGATATCATCCACGGCATGTGCTCAGCCCTCTTCCTTTGTGAAGATGGCTCTCCATCAGGAAAAATGACTTGTGCCCTAGGCTGTCCTGAAATGTCCTGGGGTGCCCCAGGCAGCTCAGGGTGCTCAGGTCAAGAGGTCGCCCTGGGGTGCAAGTTACCTATGTATGAAAAGTCTTAGGCTGTCCTGGGGCAACCTGAGGCAACCTGAGAGCATCCTGAGGCAACCTGAGAGCGTCCTGAGGCAACCTGAGGCAACCTGAGAGCATCCTGAGGCAGCCTTAGTCCCTTTGGATCTGATGCTAGAAAACATATATAAACCAGATATTTGAGTGGTCTCACACAACAGAATAATAATAATAACAATAAAATTATATTCAATTATTCTAAACATCATATATAGTACTAGTAATGGGGATGGCCACCTCCTGTTATGGCTGCGGGAGCGTCACATCACATCACACAGCCAAAAGCGTGACAAACTGTGAAACACATGAATCTTTTGTTGCTCACTCAGTTTGCATGCTTTACCTTGATTCTTTTTAGTGTAAAAAAGTGTTAAAATATATTAGAAGCTTTAAAATCATAATTTATTGTCCAAATAACTAAGTTAAAGTGACATAAACTACCTAATCATCATCCCATGACTCCCATGACTCCCATATCCTCATTTCCTTCTTCTGAGAAGTCAAATTCCTCCCCAGACTCTGAAATATCTTCTGTCCCTTTAAGTTGGGGGGTGACCAATACGAGTTATGTGGCACCATGTCATACTGGCATCACATAGGTGTCACATATGAAATGTTGAGACATGGCCTTTCATTCCTCACACAACATTTAATAGGATGTTTTTAAGTTGAAAATGGTACATAAAGAGTAGTTTGAATCAGAAACTGCAAGTTGAATACAACCAATATATCTCTTTGTGGCCATAATGATGATTCCCCTGCTAAATCTGAGTGCTGAGATGTCTACCCTTTATACCTCTCCAGCACTTCAGATCTGAGACTTGTTTTGCTGGAATAAATTATTCTAAATGTTATTATGAACATTTCTATCAGGTTAGAAATTTTATATTTGTCCATTGAGGTCATTATTTAAAGGTATATGCATCATTATCTTATGCTTACAGTGTGAAATTAAAATTCTGAGCTGATAGGCATGTTAAGAATCAAAAAATACATATATTATGTCACCAAAACTAGTTGCAAAAGTGCATTGGTGAAATGTTATGAGCCACTACTTTTTCTGCCCATTTTAGGTGGGCACAGAAGTATTTATTCAATAAAGAAGTGGATAATGGATGTGGAGATGGAGTTTTGGCTCAGATATATGGTGGTTTGAGAGGAAAGGAGATTAGGCCATGAAGCAAAGGTGCTATGTGTTGCATACAGCCATGTTCATTTTTGGGGTGGCTGTGCCCACCAGAAAAAGTAGTGGCTCTTATAACATTTCACCAATGCATTTTTGCAACTAGTTTTGGTGACATAATATATGTATTTTTTGATTCTTAACATGCCTATCAGCTCAGAATTTTTAATTTCACACTGTAAGCATAAGATAATGATGCATATACCTTGAAATAATGACCTCAATGGACAAATATAAAATTTATAACCTGATAGAAATGTTCATAATAACATTTAGAATAATTTGTTCCAGCAAAACAAGTCTCATATTTGAGGTGCTGGAGAGGTATAAAGGGTAGACATCTCAGCACTCAGATTTAGCAGGGGAATCATCATTATGGCTACAAAGAGATATATTGGTTGTATTCAACTTGCAGTTTCTGATTCAAACTACTCTTTATGTACCATTTTCAACTTAAAAACATCCTATTAAATGTTGTGTGAGGAATGAGAGCCATGTCTCAATATTTCATGTGTGACACCTACGTGACGCCTGTGTGACATGATGTCACGTAACTCGGGCACTGGTCACCCCCACTAGTAATAAAATAATAATAAAATAGTGATACATAAATATACTAGTATAATACTGGGGAAGTAGGAAATAAGAAAACAAAATTGTGGGTGGTTTATATATCTTTTGGATGGCGCACAGACCATTGGTCACATGATCACAGATAAGCATGATTTCAAACATATGGTGCTGGGTCAGGGTAGATTACATAAATTCCAAAAAAGGAAATTTTCTAAAGATGGTAGAGAATTGTTTTAGGACCCTGGATATGTTTAAATTATATTAATAGCAGCTTTCCTTATTGAGAAAACTGCAAAATACTTTTTTGGACGTGGCAGTTAAAGATTTTCTAGCAAAATTCATAAATTCTAAGGGACTCCCAGGGCCTCCTGATGTGATTTGGTCCAGATGGTCAATGCACCAGGATACACTAAAGGTGTCCTGAGAAAATGGGTGACACTCAAAATTTTACCTGTGCTGCTCTAGGATGTCCTGAGGTGTCCTGAGGTGTCCTGGGGTGTCCTGGGATGTCCTGAGTAGTGATGTGATACTAACAAATTACCCAAGGCTACCTAGGGCCAAAATCATTTTTCCTGATGTCATCCAACCCGAGCCTGGTTTGACTCCAAGCTTTTCACCTTTGTTGATAGATCCTTTGGCGGACACTCTGCCAGAGCAGGTGGGGCAACCTTCTATGCCAGCCTTGGCCTCTCGGAATCCATAATTATGGCACTCGGTCGATGGTCTACACAAGCTTGGAAGATTTACATTCGTGACAACCCTTCTGTCCGTGCCACTATCCAACTGGCTACCACTTGACATCATTAATCTGGCCTCAGCTTCTGGCCTCATCTTTCTCACTGCCCCCATCCCCTCCTCTCTCCTAATGTATCTAGAATATGTATCATAGCAAAATATGGAGGGAGAGGGCAAAAAGCAAAGAAATCTGTGAGATGCATTCCCAAAACGAAATTGGCTTTGATCCTGTTACCTCTATTAGGAAACGACAAATGATGCCGCTTGATCGCTGGACTGATAAGGGATTGCCTACTAATTCAAACTCAGTTTCACCAGGCCCTCTATCGAGGAAACCCTCGGGTTCTTGTTTCCTCTTTAGGAAGGGACGGTCACGAGGCTACAAGTGAGACAAGCTGCCATTCAAAATCATGTCTCGTTTTCTACTTGATTTGTAGTCTTGAAATTGTTTGATCACCGGTGTCACAGATAGGTCACATCGGCCCTCAATGCCACTCAAGCGCTCACCATTTACTCTGACCTCCTATGCCTCCTGGACAACAGTCCCACAACAAGAAAATATCAAGAACTATCAAGGCTATTAAAAACTGTGGTTGGTGTACCACCAATAAATTTATTGAGGGCTTCTATGATTCAAATGAGGCTGCTCAGAGCCTTCGCTAGCCTGATAGCAGCTATCACTGCTGGCAGAGGGGTATTGACAGCTAATGAAAATGTTTGGGAATTTTTTTGATCATTGTTTAAATTTTGCAAGGGCTCACGTTTGATGTAAATCATTGAAAAACTTATTATATTGACATGTGTCAAATCCAAAAAAAATGTCAAATTGTGCAGAAATTTACCTTAAAGTGAAAGTTTTTGTTTGAAAAATATTTAACCCATGCTTGAAATAGGTATAATATGTTTCGTTCTATTTTAATTTACAAATACTGCAAAGGTAAAAATACTCATTTATGCAAATTTCCACAAAACTTAATATTTGTCACAAATTTGGTATTAGTAAGAATGTGAGATTTTACAAAGTATTTTGTCCAAGTTGAAAATAAAATTAAAATAATATATTGTCCAAATACAAAAAAAGATCGCCCCCTTAAGTCCTCGCTGAGTGAGTCCGTCAGGATGTCACTTGATGGGTCAGTAGTACTGCATTTAAAATTCCTTTGGAAAATTTCAGTGAGATTGAATGAGATGGAATAAGGACGCACACGAGATAATGAGACAACAACCATGACTTTTTCACCTTCCCACAGCATGGTAGAACAAGCAAAATGACACCAAATAGCGCTGACTGGGTGTAATTCGAGGGTGCCAACTTCATGACTCCATATCTGAGTTTGAAGCCATGGATAAATTGAAAAGGGATCAGACTGAGTGTGAGTGTTATGTCGTTTGAACCTTCAAACAGCAACCAAAGTAATTATGCTGCGAATATCGTCATTAGAAACCAATTGAACGATGTGTTCAATTCAAGCTGGCAGAAAAGAAGGCGAGTCTAATAGAATGCAGCTGTTTCCCCTGTGTTTTGAAGCTATGGAATATGTCAGTCCGGCAACGGTGAGCTGAGAAAGGGTGGAACTGCTGGTAGGGAAGGAGCCAAAGCATTTCTGGATACAGTCCTTCAGAGAATCAGGTAGATAGGATACCAATTTCAATTCCACCGGCGGCCAGTCATCATCGGTACTGTCCAAAGCTTCTGTGCCTGAAAACCCCATGATATCTGTAAGAAGCGTATTTCGGACCTGGGGATCAAGGAACTTCCTAAAAATCAGCTCACAGTTTGGATTACTTCAGGAGTTCCCGTTTTGAGAATGAGGTTCTTCAGAGCCATGGATCGTACAAAAGAATGGGAGATAGTTTCCTCATATTCACCTGAAATTTTAAGGATCAATTTGAAATGGATGAAAAGAACAAATTAGTGAGCCAACCAATTTTATAATTTGTAGAAATGCGCTGAAGTATACCAATAAGTTGCTCAAAGGGGAATGTCCACCAGGAATGGACAGGGCCATAAAGCAGAAGGTATTCGGAAAGGTGGAGGGCCATGTGATGATTTGGATGAAAGGAATACTGAGGGAAGAGAACTTTTAAGCTGCTGAGATAGGAATGCATGTTTTTGAAGTATAGTTCTACATGTTTTTTGGACGTGACTCGAGAACAAGCAATTGCAACAGCAGAAAGGAGCGACATGGTCATGTCAAGGATTCGGCGGCATCTCTCAGAACGGGAATTTCCTACTTCAATAACAGACCAGAGACGGACCAACAATACTGGGAGGATTGTGGTACCCAAAACACGCCACTGGTCTGCTTTCAGCTTCCCATGACCCACCGATCTGAAATCAGATGGTACAGATGTTAGCCAAGATGGCCGAAGCATGTTGACAATATCATTACGAATTTCATCCATTTCTGCCTTAGTAAGAATGTGCCCGCATTTTGTGGAGCTCGCAGCATGTCCATTTGGATCGATGTCTACTTCGGTTTGAGATTGACGCTAGATATGACATCAAAAAAGGAGGTCTTTGCTGTGATCCACCAGATCTGATCAGATCCGGTCAGAATATTTTCCAGCCCAAATGGCAGTAATAGAGCCAATTTTTCTGATCAGATCCAAGTCTGACCAATTTCCGATCAGAATCCAACCAATTTCCGAGCAGAATCTGACTATTTCTGAGCAGATTCTGAGCAGAATTGAGTTGCAAGCTTAGGAAATGAATCACCTGACTTCAGTACCCACAGATAAGCAGTAGCACCCGCACATGAGCAGCAACATCCCCCCATAAGCAGCAACACCCGCAGATAAGCAGCAGCATCCCCCATAAGCAGCAGCACCCGCAGATAAGCAGCAGCACCCGCACATGAGCAGCAGCATCCCCCCATAAGCAGCAACACCGGCAGATAAGCAGCAGCAGCCGCACATGAGCGGCAACATCCACCCATAATCAGCAACATGTGCACATGAGTAGCTGCATGTGCACATAAGCAGCACCATGTGCATATAAGCAGCAGCATGCACACGTGCACAACAACAAGCGCAGCAAGCAACAACATGTACGCAACGCCGCAACATGTGCCGCACACACCACCAACATGCCCACATACCCAGCAACATGTACAACATGCAGCAGCAGTAACTGCAACATGTACTGGATAATATCATACAATCGTCACTTCACCTTATCTTACTTTATTTTTTTTTTAGGGGGGGAGGACTCCCCCCCAATGGCAACAGTCAGCACTAAGAACAACAATGCCACCGACAGCTTTACCCACAAGACCTTTGCTCACACCACCACCACCACCACCACACTCTTTGTCCCCCTGCTGTAGTTGTTTGTCATTGCCCGTGTAGTGTACACCAGTGCACTAGTGTGGGGAGCGTGACTTGTTTTATGTGCTAGAACTACCGCTATTCAGGAACGATAGGATGGACATATATAACCACTTAATTATATAACGATCAAATTAAAGATATTAATATAATAAAAAGATCAT
>MU130477.1:844909-881094 GCA_015039465.1 Phlegmacium glaucopus | reverse complement strand
ACAGCAGTATGTGCAGATCAGTAGTCACCATGCCCCATAAGGAACAAACGACGAGTACACCCGTTTCAACCACCAAGGACCCGTTTCGAGCACCAATACACCCATTTCAACCATCCATACACCCATTTCACACCATTTCTACCACCCACCCACCCATTCACACCTATTTCTACACTCTACTCACCCATTTATACACTTAGCCACCTATTTTGACCATCTACTGCCTTTATTTCATTTTTCTTATATCAATTGAATACATTCTATGATTCTAATATAATGTATTAGTAACTAATCCCCAGCAATCATCCATTTAAATTTAGATTAATATGTTAGAAAAGTTAGAAAAAGATGAGTTAGTAGGAATTAACTTATAAGTATTGCAGTTCTGATCAGATCTGATCAGAACTGCTCAGAATCTGATCAGAATTGGTCAGATTCTGATCAGAACTGCTCAGAATCTGATCAGAAATGCTCAGAACTGGTCAGATTCTGAGCAGTTCTGATCAGATCTGACCAATTCTGATCAGATCTGATCAGATCTGGTGGGGGACAGAAAAGTACTGCAAAAAAGGTGATACTGATATATTATAAAGGACTATACCCAATACAAAAGACCTCAAGCATAATCAACTCAGCGCATCATCCCCTTGCGCTCATCAGAAGGAAGTGCTTGACATCCTAATTCAGCAGAGGCAGGCTGCAGGACCGTCAGATGGAAGCCAGAGAACTTCTTTAACCAGCTATCATGACCTTCCGTTGTGTTGAGTTCTGAGTTTAGTGGGTTTCTCAACCATGCCAAAAGTCTTTTGCAATCCTTCTTCTCAGCCTCCTTGAGAATGTCCCATCGCAGGTCAGTGAAGTGGATGTTTATGGCAGGGACACTTTGTTCTGTATCTTTATCGAGTCGAATACCTAATATATTTTGGAAATGTTTGTTGATGAGACCGAGGAATAGATTGTGCATGGGATCAATGACAACAAAGCGAGTTGGATCAAAATATGGAAGACAGAGCAGTTCGGACCATTTGACACCACTAGAAGCGAATGCCATGTCCTGTTCTGATTTGGTCTCAGCCTCGTTGAAAGCCTTAGCGGAGGCAAGACATTCCTCCTTCATGCGTCTCTGCCACAGATGGTAATTGATATCGCCATAACCATGGTTCTGACGGGTGCAATGACAGACGGCACAAAAGTGAGAGTGACTGGAAGGTCTGAAGCCAGATGTTTTGCGAGCTGCTGGAAGATCACAGACAACGCAGACAATAGTGCAACGAACTAGTCTGCCAAGCTTATAGCCATCTGTTCAGCTAAATTGCACGCCAGAATGCCAAAAGTCCAGAAAGTCGTCAACAAGGGGGGTGAGGTAGTGGTTCAATGTCGTGAGTGGTGGTTCATGAGGACTGGGTATGATACCTACAAGGTACATGTGCTTGGGCTTGTAACGCATGCCAGGTGGTATATTGAGACAGACGAGTGAGATTATGCCCACAGAGACCTTTTTCCCAGATTGCTTGTTTAATAGAGGGTTGAAGAAGTCAACGCTAAGTGAAAACACATAATGCCCTTCATCTTTCTTGTGACCAAAGTGTTTATCATCAGGCCCTTTGAAGTTTTGAAGCATTTCGCCATCGAAGATATCCTGCATGGTGTCAGACCATTTAGAGGTTGTGGTTTGGGACCATGCGGCGTCCATCTTGGCTTCTAGACCAGGCTCCGATAAGAGACCACCCACCCAGTCTTTTGGATCGAAGTACATGTAGGGTTTGAGAGGCAGGAATACAACATTTCCTTGAATTTGCTTAGGGCGAAGCAGTTCTTCTTTGCAGGGTTTACCAAAGTGACGACCCTGACAGCGTTTTGGATATATAGGGATGGGAGAGTTAAGATTGAACGTAGGTTTGTGGCTTTGGTGACAAGAATCCTTGGGGCAGATAGCGAATATAATTGACTGGCGATCTAAACAAAGCGCCTTCTCAGCTGGATGAGGGTCAGCTGGGAAGTCCGATAGCAGAAGCCGATCGTGTAAAGATATCTTCTCAGTATCTTGCATAAGGCAGAGTTGGACAAGGTATTGGAGCATAGAGAACATGAATGAACAACTGCAGCGACTCTGTCCCAATATGACCTGGCAGGCAATGACGAGGAAAATGGACAACTGGTGTATTGGATCCACACCTTCCAATATGGGCTCAAAGAAACAATCTATGATATTATGCTGTAAGCAAAAGAAAATGCCGCAAAAAGTAAACTCTTACCAGTTGAGTGTTTCACCCCAGTATGTTCTGTCCTATTCGACTGCAATTTTGCTTGCTTTTCCTTCCAAGTCAATTTGGCTGAACGAAGCTTCCTATTAATTGTATCCAATTGACCTCTAATAGATGTCTTCATGGTGGTGACCGATGCGACCTTAGACTTGATTTTCTCAAGGTCAGTGTTGAGATGATGGTATTCAACGAATAAATGATGCAGAGGGAAGGATGAGGAGTCGATGAATAATGGCATATCCGAGCGGAGAAGCTCTGAATCCACTGTCTGTGACAGTATATTTACAGAAGACTTGATTTCGCTCAATCGGCTCAGCAGTTTACGGATGAGCTCTCAACGGGAAGGTGAATAGATTGCTGAGACATTGACAGTGTCAGGAAGTGTCTCTCGTGGTGCATAAGCCCACATCCTTCCAGCTGGAACAGAAGTTGATGGAGATGAAGATACATCTGCAAGAAGAGTGGAAGAAGCAAGATGGACCCTGATTGCTTCAAGTTGGTCCTCAAGAGCACGTTCAGCTGCATCGGTGGCCATCTCAACAAAATGGGCTTTATCCTTATGGGTATGTGATTTTTGGGTACGGTGATCAACGTCCCTCCCTCCCATTTGTCCACATCCTTGCGAAGTACAGTGGCAGGTAACAATCATGATGGAGAATCATATACTAGGGCAACCAGCACATGAAGAAGGGCAATGAGGAAGGGGAAGAGGGCAAGACAAAGACGGGCGGTTTGGTAACTGAAGGGTGCATTATATAAATGAGGACTCCCTGTGTAGAGTGTGTAACATGCATACCATGGTGATAATTCGTCTTATGGTTTCCTTGTTATCCTTGTTTTTGTTTCCTTGTCGTCTGCTATTGTCTTTGTGATTACAACGTCCTTGTTCAGATGGATAGGAATTCTAGGGCAACCAGAATTCCTATCACGCAAGAGGAGGTCTTTACACTCCCCCACGTCTTCCTGGAGGAATCCTGGAGGAATCCTACCATTCCTGGTAGGAATCTTCAGATTCCAGGAGGAATTTCCTACCAGCCAATTTCCTCTGAAATTGACATTCCTGGCTCTTCCCAGGCCAGGAGGATTCCTGGTGGATTCCTGGTGGATTCCTGGTACACAATGAAATTGATACCAGGATTCCCGGAATTGCTTAGGAATCCCCAACACAGAATCCACCCGGAATCCACCCGGAATCCTGGGAATTCCAGCTATGAACTCAACTCTTACTTTTAAATATTATTCAAAATTAAAATAATCATATATAAGTCAATAGTAATTTAAATATACATAAGTCAACTGTAATTGTATATATAAGTGGTGGCAATACCTTGCCGCCATTCAAATTTTGAATTTTGTTCAGGCTGCGAGGTATGGTCACGTGACCACACATGACCGCATGTGACACATCTAAACAGCACTTCGTTTACAACCACAACCTCAGTCACCCGTCACCCGTCTGTCACCACAACCACCACCACCATCACCGACTCTCAACCACGACAAGGACCAACAACGACGAGGACGACTAATGACGACGAGGACGACTAACAACGACGAGGACCCAACGACCCACGACAATGGACAACAACAACAACAACAACGGACAACAACAACAACAACAACAACAACAACGTCGACAACAACAGCTATGACGGCTACCCCCCTAACCAGGGGGGTTTTTGGTTTTTTTTTTATAAATTTTATTATATTTCTATCTCAACTGACTAACAAAACTAGCAGCGTACGACGACGACCATCCCACCACCACCATCCTCTACCTTGACAGACCACCACCACCACCTTTTCACCCCCCCTTCACTGGGGGGGTTCGTGTTATCTCTACAGACGACAGCAACGACGGTTACCCCCCCCTGTATGGGGGGGTTCATTTCTACGGATGACGACGTCGAACAACGACAAACGACGACAATTACACGATGGCTACCCCCCCCCCTGTAGAGGGGGGGTTATTTTATTTCGAACGGACGACGTCGACGACGACTACACGGCTACCCCCCCCCTCTACAGGGGGGGTTATTTATTTCAATGGACGGCGTCGACGTCGACGAACAACAACACATACAAATAACGACACACCTGAACAACAACACACCTGAACAACAACACACCTGAACAACAACACACCCGAACAACAACACACCCGAACAACAACACACCCGAACAACAACACACCCGAACAACAACACACCCGAACAACAACACACCCGAACAATGATGACACGCGCAAACAACAACATGCGAACAACAACAACGAACCCCCCTCCTGGGGGGTTTTTTCATATGTTTAATAGACTCGACAACCCACACGACGATGACCCCCCCTCACGGGGGGTTTATTTTTATCTATTACACTACCACAGCCCTCATACGACGATGATGACCCCCTCACTGGGGGTTTATTTAGATTTTAATATACTATAATTATTAATTACTTATTAATGTGAATTTGTATTTATATAATTTTCAATGTATATCTTACAATCAAAAAATTGCCAAGATTAAGGAAAAATTAAATGAAACAAAATATGTCAATGACTTAACTGATTTCACTGGAATCCACCAGGAATTTACTAGGAATCCACCAGGAATCCACCAGGAATCCACCAGGAATTCACTAGGAATCCACCAGGAATCCACCAGGAATTCACTAGGAATCCACCAGGAATCCACCGGGAATTCACTAGGAATCCACCAGGAATATTCCCATTTACCAGGAATTCCAGGATTCCTCCAGGATTCCGGGCAGTCCGGGCGGATTCCTGGAGGAAGACGTGGGGGAGTGTAAAGTTCAGACGCGAGAGTATGAATTAAGTCATTGAGGAGCAGGGAGGATTCGGAGAGCGTGCTATGGGGCAACCACAGTATGCTGAGAGTTGATCGTATACAAACTTCCGACTTGGAAAAAGTGTGCTGGAAGCTTTTGCCAAATACAAACAAATACAAACAAATACAAAGTTGTGCTCACTTCCCATCGCTTCCCCTCATCAATCATTGTCTTCATTTGTAGGTACTCTGGTTGCCCCAGAGTACCTACAGATCCATTTGGATCGTTTCACATCGCTTAATCATCCGTAGGTACTCTGGTTGCCCTAGGGTACCTACAGATCCACTTGGATCGCTTCACATCACTTAATTGCCCCAAATCCTCTTCGTCTGTACTCTGATTGCCCTAGAGTACCAACAAATCCGCTTGGATCTCTTCACTTCACTTAATTGTCCCACATCCTCTTCATTTGAAGGTACTCTGGTTGCCCTAGAGTACCAATAAATCCTTTTGGATCTTGGTCGCCAACTGTTCGCCCTAAGCCTTGAAAGCGCTATGGTATCCTCGGACAGAGTTTACGACACTGGCTTCAAGCCCATAAGTAAATATATGTTCATTTACCCTAAATACAGTATTCTAATTGTATGCAACGACAATAGGTATATTTAAAGCAGGCCCTGCTCTCAACAGTGCCTCATCCCAAGCACTTAAACCAGCATACCAGGTTTTGTCGTAGAAGTTCTTTGGAAGATTCGGTATTGCCTTTCGAATGCTAGTAGCTGCTGCCACAATTCTTTGTCGTTCTCGAGGGGGGTTACCTGGCCTGTTATTTCTGTAAGCGTTAGTCCGCTTCCTGTCTCAATCTATCATCTGAAGATACAGTATTAGCTCCCTGTTTTGCCACTCCCTGGCCCTGATATAGTATGGGGAGCCCCAACCCTCTTGACCGCTTTCGTCAGAACTCATACCCTTGCAAGGTAGGAGTTTGGTAGCATTGTACAGGAAATCCCAGACCGGGTCCACCCTTCCATCCTTGCCTTCTCTATTGCCTTCAGCGATATCCAAGCGATCCTGCAAAAAGCTGTATCCGAGATGTGAGCCTAATCTTCCGAAGTGTTGAAACTTAACTCACGTTATTTCGTCTAGTGTCCTTCCTCCGCATTCCTCTCTCCAACCTTTTGAGCTCTTTTACACGTTGTGCCCGCTGCACAGTGTCCTCCCCATCCTTGAGCTTCCATTTATTGTATTCCCGCTTCAGACTGTAAAAACGCTGCACGAATAATTCATAGAGGAGCGATTCTTCAGCTTCTCCAATTGTGTGGTTCCTCTTAACCTGACCAACGAATTGCTCAACCAAGTCGATGTTCCATGCATGCGATGCCGAAACATCGAAGGACAGGCGCATGGGCTTCAGTACAGGGCCTGGTCCTCTTTCTTCAGCAAAGTCCTCGATCTCTTTCTTGGATGGCGGCGTCTTCAAGACAATATTCTTGTCGTTCTTAATCTCGAGGAGGATATTCATTTCCTTATGACACATGGCCTAGTGAAATCATTAGTTCATTCCTGCTTTTTGATCAAAGAATCACATTACCCCCAATTTTTTTTGGCTGGTCCTACTCTCTCAAACCGTTGGCTGCTTGATCTTCTCAGATTTGATCTTTCTCCTCCTTTTCTGTGTTGATAAAATATCTTTTTGTCCGATCACACCCAAGATTGTTTGTGTGAGTGCCACCAAAGTGTCATGGGGCAAGTTTAAGGGATTGGGGATGGTATTGAAGACATGTGGTGGGTTGTCGGATTCAGAGCTGCCATCTGTATCTGGCAGTACCTGCGAGGGTTTCACTTGTAGGCAAGGACCTCCACCTCCTTTTGGCTTCAAAAATTTATAGGGAGGCTGCACCCGTGATGACCCAGAGGGCTTTATAATATTCAAAACCTCGTCTAATTCACTTTCGGCGTCACTACTCACAATCACAACCTTTACCCGTGGAGCCTCCTCCCCCTTGTCCAACTCCCCCTTGTCTGACCCGCTCATGTCTGACCTGCTCACGTCCAACTCGCTCATGTCCAACTCACTCATGGTGTCACTGTTGTGGTCCTCAACCTCCCAAGCCTTCCCCTTCCTCTTTCGCATAGTCTTCTTCTGCGTTCCCTTTCCCTCTAACTTATCTGCTTCACTATCACCCATGTACATGTCCTCATCTTCATCCCTGGTCGGCCTGCTGAACAGAAGTGGAGGATTAAGGGGAAGAGGGTGTCCGCTGTTGGCAGACTGAGGATTATTGGAATGAGGGTTTGTGTTCTGCAAGAGGGCCAATGGTTGTTCACCTGAGTTTGTTGCATCAACTGGTTTCCCCACCTCCTCTTCTGCTAGTTTCTTTGTCTCCTTTGCCTGTACCCTTTCAAGAATTGCATCCTTTGTTTTTAACTCCTCAGTTATGTGATCCACCTTTTGCACCAATGACTCCATGTTCTTCCTATAAGACACCAACTATGGGCGACAAACACATTATTCTCCCTCCATATCATCAGTAATTGACCACTCGCCTCATTTTTGAGTAACTCGATCAACTTGTCCTTCTCTTGGATAGCAATTCTTGACATTGGGACGTCCTGGGACGTCCCTTGCCTTGTCTGTTTGTGTCTGTGGTGTCTATTAGCATAATTGCTACCTTGCTCATTCGCTAAACTCACATTGGTGGTTGCATTGGTGGTTGGATCAGTGTCTAGATTGTGTCGTCGTTTGGCTCTCCTTTTTTGCATGTCTAATCTTGGTGTTGGGCTCCGAGACAGGTTGCGCTGGACTTCCACCTGTGCCTTTGTGGGCTGTGGCGCCATTGCAGAAACAGCTAAAGTGTTAGGCTCCATCGGTTTCTCAAGCGGGCCAGTGCTAACTGTGAGAGGGCCTGGAACCGGTCCAACGGTCACAGTGTCAACTTCCATCAGATTTTCAGATGGGCCAGCGCTAAGTATGAAATGGCCTGGGACGTGTGTGGTGGTCTCAAAATCAAACCCCATCGGCTTCAGAATCTCCATAAATCATGAGTTTGGTATCGCACTTAATTATTAATCCTTACTTTTGATCGCATTGGCTTTTGGCTGTCTTCTAAATGATCCGTAGGTGCACGCTGGATAGGGTCTGGTGAAGCATGAGATTGGCGAGGAGATTTCATTGTATTAGAGGTGACAGGCTGTATCTGCTCGTTGTCTTGGGCAGATACCGTAGTATTCCAGAAATGTGAGAACATAGTTTATTTGAGTGGTCATCAAAGCAATTATATATTCTCTTAAACAAAAGTATTGTTCAGCCACCTTCGGTAATGCAAACTGATAAGGGGCAGTTGTCGCATAGCAACACAGGTTACATTTATTGTTGGTCACCTTAGACAGGTTGAATGGATTGAATGGTACTAACTGCAAGCTACCAATGCAATATAGAACTTTGTTTGATAAAGATATCGGGCAAAATAAAGAATACTGTGTTTCATAGAAAATGCACATTATTATTGTGATGCCTAAACAATATGAGATACATAAATTATGAACGGGGAAGGTACTATGCTCAGTTGAATGCATTGAATAGTACTGCCACTACAGGCAAAAGAAAGAACACCGCGCTTCATAAAAAAATGTGGATTATTGTGATACATGAGATACATAAATTATGAATGAGGAAGAGGCACTTTGCCCAATCGAAAATGCCATGGAAAACTCCTATTCTCCACTCAAAGAGGGTGAGCTCATTATATTTGGTTATGGAACTACCTACTCATCTAACCAGGTCAACTATTATACTCTCATGGGAAGATTGTACCGATATGACAAGGGAAAACCATTCTTCTTCAAAATCGTCACCCAGGACGATCAGCAGGCGAAGCTTGAACAGGCTGGTGGTGCATTCCGGGAGAATGGACGTATCTATTATTTCAGGGTGGCTGTCCTTGAAGGTTCAAAGTGTCACAAATTTCAGCTTTCATGCAAGGGAGGCTCTGCTTTACCAACTAACCAGGCATTGCAACAGATTGGGAAAGCCTGGAGAGGAGACATTTTCGTTATGTGTATTGGAAAGTGTGATCCACAAGATCTTGTGAATATGGGCGGTTGTGATGCTCGACGAGTTGACTTTGCAGTCAAGAAGTGAGTTGATAACTTTTTTGAATCTGATGAGGGGCTCACCAATGCAGATTTCTTTCAGAAACTCAGCAAAATTCAATTCTCGGAGCTCCTCATGAATTTTACTTCCATCAATGGTGATTTTTCTGTACTGAATATACCCCACAAATCATTAAAAAAAATTTGAATTTTGAATCTAATGACATACGCAGTAAGTTATGGGGCAACCAGAAACCTTCCGTGAACTCGAAAACTGAGGAAGTAAATACGCGTCTTTAGGCTTGGAATATCAGATAACATTTGAAAAACAGACGGCTAGCAAAAACTTGAAGATAATGAGTTGCACTCTCACAGACAGGTTGCCGCAGCCTGGAATTAAGTTGGAACACCATGGAACCCGTTTATGGACAAAGAGGAGTTGGAATATGAGAGAGGATGAAGGACAAGGATGGGTTTGTGGCGAGGAAACTTGGATTTCCTTTAGAATGATTAGATGGTTGGTTGATTGTTCCAGGTCTTTGGAATAAGATATTACTGTAATATGGGGCAACCATATTACAGCTGGCAATCAAGGCAGTCATCGGTGTGAACTGGGGCAACCAGCTCACACCGATGGTGGGAGGAAAGACAATGTGATGGGAGGAAAGACAATGAGTGAGTTGATGGTCACTTACATGTCACATCTTGCTTACACATCTTGCTTAGTCATATAACCATCAACTTTGAATTCACAGTTCACTCTCAACTCCCACTTCCACTTCCAATTGTGCTGGTTGCCCCAGTACAATTGTCCCATTCTTGAACGACGTTCTGTGGTTGCCCTATTGATCACCAGTTAACAAACTCTTTACACCCTCGACAACCTCAAACCTCTGATATTCCAACTCGATTTTCTAATCATTCAATGAATAATACCAAGGGCCTTGCATTTTTACACAACGGCACTACCTCGAACGATGTTCGTTGCCCTATAGATCACCCTGGACACCTGAAAAACTTTGGCATTCCAATTTGATTTCATTCAATGGACAATTCACTCTCAAATGATCTATACATCTGCAATATATCTATTTACTTGTCTTAGACATAGCCCGGGTTGCAATCTGACAAGGTGAATTTAGTGACCTTATGAGTGGTTAATTAATGTACCTTCTCAATATTTTTAGCTGTAGATGCTGCCACTGAACAACGTGATGCTTCGGAAGTATACTTCAAGTGGAGTTTGAGCATATCACGTGTGGGCCAATCTTTCTCATAGTCTTTCAAAATGGGATATTCTTTGCTGACCTTAGTGATAAGGGTAAGTCTTAATATCTGATGAATGCCTGGAAAACTGACGGTGTTGCAGATCTGTTTAACTATCTTCATATCCTGTGAACGGAAACTCTTTGTGGTGTTTAACTTCGTTTTTGCTAGTTTGTGTACTAGAGCCTGTAAGTTTTGTCAGAATGCTTCACAACAACTTTGAAAGACTTACTACGATGATTTCATAGGTCCTATCATTCCAACCCAGCTTATCTTGTAAATTATATCCGCCAGACTGTGGACGACCTGCCTCTCCCTGCGGTTTCGGGGTCTTCTTGTTCGCTTCTCCGTCTTCCTCAGACTCATTGCTTTCATCTGACAGAGATGACAGAGGACTCCCCAGGTTCATGTCGTTTTCAAAGGCTATGGAAGTGCCTTGCGGTATTCAAGTCTCTATTGGCATAGCACCACGTCGAGGCGTAGCATGTCTTTTGGGGGTAGGGGTACACTTGGGTACAGTCTCTGAGTCCACATCCATGTTGTTTCCGAAGGCCACAGAAGTGTCTGTATGCCTTTGTTTCCCTTTTGGGGTAGCACCACGATGAGGTGTAGTTTGTCTTTTTGGGGTCGAGGAACGCTTCCTGATTTCAGGTGTTGACGAGCGTTCATGTTGCTGGAGGATGGTGATGGAAGGAAATTCCATCCGCACTGTGATGATTGGAGGTGGGGGGAAGGCTTTTGGTGTGAAAATAAGTCTTGCTGTTATGAGAGGTTGATGTCTTTCTATTTGAGCGTCCATGGTGTTTTGTAAAAGTGAAATACATTTTATTTGGATTTATATACTGCGACCGTCCTGAAAGTACTGCTGCCTTGTATCCATGTTCTTGTACTATACATACATTTGAATTTACATGCCGCCTTGTACTCATTGTTAGTTATGCACGCTTGGTGCCAATAATGGAAATTTCTCCAGTGGGTGTCCGACGCTTAGATTGCTGTCAGCGTTGTCAAGTTTTGTATACAAATACAATTAGATTTTGACAATATGAACTAATACAATTAGATACGAAAAGATAAATAATGCTGAAGCATGAAAATCTAGTTGTTACCTATATCTACAAAACACCTCAACTGCATAAACATGTTCACAAACTTGCTGATCAACGCCTTTAAATTTCTCACTGGTACCTTCGGCTCTGGAGGAGAGGTATGTTATTATATTTCTGGTGCAATGATCATGGGTTCAAAGTTGGGACTAGAAATATATACGGTATGGCAAGTTCAATGGAATGAAGGGTCCAATAAATTGTGTGTCATTCAATCATAATGGAGAGCTCCTGGCGAGTGGTGGCGACAACGAGACCGTCTGAATTTGGGATATACCAACAAGAAAATGTCGCCAAATTATCAAAGATCACAAGAAAAGATGGGGCCAAATAACCTGTCTTGTGTGGCTTGGAGGACAAAGTAACGAGGATTTGCAGCCAATTGCTTTTGGCACCGGTCGTGGCCTAGTTGTCATATACCAACGCTCTAGAATAGATGTGAGTTGGACTCCTTATAGAAAGAAACCAAAAATTTACCCAACTCTTCTTAGACCCCGATGCTCGAATTAGCCAGCACCCGAGCATTTGAACCAAGTGACCCGGTCGAAGCTATAGCCTTTGATTCAACCCAGTCATGTCTGGCGGTTTCTAGTCACCACGGTCATATCACACTCTACGAGTTGGGAAAACATGGTTAGTAACTTTGTCTTATGAGCAACATGAGGTTACATTACTTGGGTAACTAGGAACAATGATAATGCTATGGAAGAACACCGTCAATGCCGATAAGAAGGTTTCTATTGCGCGTGCTATCAAATTCTATGAGGACTATGAAAAAATATTAATTTTTGTGCTAGAAGTGGGAGAGATGTGAGTTGGTACTCACACACAGATTGATACCTAATTGATATAACTTAGGATATGCCGCGATGCTGAATCTGGGAAAGAAGACTGGCAGAAATTACTGAAGTCTGGCATGTAAGTCATTCAGTTCAGAAACTAGACTCTGGTCATATGAATAACCATAGTCTAGTGGTCATGCGAACATCTGTTCCCGGGAGAAACTATTATTAGTTGATAATCTTTCAAAAGGATTTGATCTCTATGACTTACCACGATCGTCACCATCCTATACATTTGCGATCCCGACAGAGAAAAGATGCATCAAAGTTGGGGTCTTCGCTGAAGATTCTTCCGTTGTTGCGTGCGGAAGTGATCATGGAAAAATATACATTTTTTCGATGGCATCGCCTATCCCTTCACAGATTATAAGACAAGCGGGTTGTTCAACTGCTATACAGGCACTTGATGTAAGATTCACAATTAATAGACTTTCAGGTAACTTACCAAGGCAATAGGCTATGACTACTATGGACACCCACTTCATCGCAAGTGGAAGTTCAGCTGCTTCATCGGAAATCATTATTTGGGAGAAAAAGGTGAGGAGTTGTCGTAAACTGGGGATAATGACTAACTGAGTACAGGCTAAGAGGGGTAACGTTTCTGCGGAAGAAGGCCAGACGTTGAACAGAATTGGAATGTCGGTAAACATTCTAATCCTGCTCGTCTTGATGATGTGGACCTGGAATTTTTGGATGCCATTCCTCTTCCACGTATGTGGAGTTCTCCTTATAGCTTGGAATATCAGATAACATTTGAAAAACAGACAGCTAGCGAAAACTTGAAGATAATGAGCCATGCTCTCGAAGACAGGTTGCTGCGGCCTGAAATCAAGTTGGAATATACACCATGGAACCCGTTTATGGATGAAGGGGAGTTGGAAGATGAGAGAGGGATGAAGGACAAGGATGGATTTGTGTGGTGAGGAAACTTGGATTTCCTTTAGAATTATTAGATGGTTGGTCGCTTGTTCTGAGTTTTTTGAATAAGATATTACTGTAATATAGGGCAACCATATTACAGCTGGCGATATCGATGATGGGAGGAACGACGATGAGTGTTTTGAATAAGATGTTACAGCTGGCAATCGAGGCAGTCATCGGTGTGAACTGGGGCAACCAGCTCACACCGAGGAGAGGAAAGACAATGTGGTGGGAGGAAAGATGATGTAAAGCGATGAGTCACACTTATCACTCATGCATCACATCTTGCTTACGCAACTCGCTTAGTGATATCAATTTTTTTTTACTAACTTTGAATTCACACAATCACCGTTCACTCTCAACCCCCACTTCCACTTCGAATTGTGCTGGTTGCCCCAGTACAATTGTCCCATTCTTGAACGATGTTCTGTGGTTGCCCTATAGAACGCCGTTTAGCAAACTCGCAAACTCACAATCTCGTAAACATTCAACTTTTATTCTCAATACCTTACCATCTTGAACGACGTTCTGTGGTTGCCCTGCCTTATTGATCACCGGTTAACAAACCCTCAACACCCCTCAAAACCTCTGATATTCCAACTTGATTTCTCCAATCATTCAATGAACAACTCCAAGGGCCTTGCGTTTTTACACGACGGCACTATCTACTACTCCCCTAACTGCAGCCATCATGTTCTTGTTCCTGCTCCAACTGATCCCGGCCGATATCAATTTACGCAACAAAATGCTCAACTCGACCAATTTCAACACCCTCAGTGGTGGACAATGCCATACGGTTTTCTGGATTTTGTTCCCTTAATACCACATTTCGATGGAGCTGCATTCGACTCTCTTCACGATATATCAGCATATATTTGTTCCTCTTCAGAACATGATGGAAAGTTTGTCCTCAGGTCTGAAAAGGTTGCACAATGGATGGATCTAGAAGATTTATTAATCCTCATTATGTCTCTTTTGAAAAGTAACAAAAGCTTCCTCCTCGGTCCCTCCTTATCTCCAATCACACCTTCACACCTTGGCTACTGCCTCCCTTTCAACAGTCCCCGTGCTGCCCATCTTCAAGCTACAACGGCATGAGACTGGTTTGTTGTGTGGATGGCCCAGCTATCATTCCTCCTCGGGCACTTTGAACACAACAATGTGAACGTCGAGATTCCCAAATGGTTCACCTATCTCGAATCTAAGGGAATTTTGCAGTCCTGGCTCTCTAGCTTGCAATCATCCACAGTATGCGATTTTTCAAGGTATTGCCCACGTGTCGGCATATTTCTTGACTTCCTTGAAAATAAAAAGGATGGTCAACCGCAAGTAAAGTGGTACACTTCCTTGAATGTTCCCGTCTGGTACCCATGGACGGACAGGCATCAGAAGGTGGTCAAAGAGAGACCACAGCTCGCATATCTTCAGCCCCCCCCAGAACTCCTACAAGCTGCTGCTACAATCATAGTGCGAACTCCAACCGCCATTCTGCCTTCTGCCCTTCTGCCCTCTACCCTTCTGCCTTTGGGTCTTATGGTATCCCGTCCACAATTGTGGGAATTCTTGCTGCAGCCAATTTTCAAGGAACAGCAGCCACACCAAGGGACCAATGAAGGCTCAGCGGCGTCTAATGTGTCCATAGCCAACTTTCAGGCAAATCGGAAGGCCTACATTGTGACAAAACCATGGCTCAAATTCTTCAACACTCGTGACACGCTTAACAAGAAAAAAATTTGCAAATGAAATGACACTACAACGTCAGAGTCGTCTCAATCGCGAAAGAAAGCCGCCCATCAGAAAAGTTGACGTCTTCATCTGGGATTGGAGTGATGAGGACCCTCAGCAACCTGTCTGTACTAGAGTCACTAGACGAGAGGGTGAGGATATCCTTTCCTCTTAATCAAATTTGCAACTAGTCTATGACTCGTACAATAATGTATGGGATGCTTGCGATTACTTTGGCCCACCAGACGACGATGCTGATGACAAGCCTGTGTTTGCCTGTGTAACCTCTGCTCCTATCCCTCTTGCTGATGATCAAGGCACTTCGGAACAAGCAGAGCATGAAGTGTTCTACCGAGAGCGAGTTCGTCAACTCTATGTAATGCCACCTTCTGGACGGTTCAAGAAATTGTTCCTTTCATATTCTTTGGATACCCGTTCCAAGCTTGACCTTACCCAAGATAGCTTTGACATATTAGGTTTGTTTTTTTTTATTTTTAAAAAACAACAATCTCAATTTACCACATATTAGGTTACTTGGCATTCCATTATGGTTTCGTCCCTCCCCTGCCCTTGCAAACAAGTCCCCCAGTGGACCTCAAAGAATGGGAAGAAAACATCAAGAACGATATTAGCAAAAACCCTCCATCAGCAGATTTTGCTGCACCTATCTTGACGTTCCTCCAGGGGCTTTGATTGGCAGCTGGTCCAAGCTCGCAACTGTGGGATCTTCATCCTGGTAATCGTAGTCGTGTGGATCCACAATATTCAAATCAAGTTATCTCAAAACAAAATGATGATTTTTTCTTCTTGTGTCCTCCCAGTCTTTGCGATGAACCCCACTGTCCCTGGACCATTGCCTTAACCACTGCTGCCGATGCCCTCTTTGTCTATTGCCTCCTGATAGAAAAGGATTTTTCTGCAATATCATTGGGGTATGTTCTCATCGATGAAGGCATCCGCTTCCACACACTGCAGCCTCTGCCACCCATTTCCGTCCCATCGAGCATCAAAACTGTTTGCACTGTGATCCCCATCCGTGTCCAGGATTACAGGTTCAATGTGTCCAATTACCACTCGTATATTCAGGAACAAGCGAGGCTTCTCTCATCTCCTCGAGGACGTGCTGCACTGCTGGAGGGTGGACTCATAGGTCGGATTGCAAAAGAACACCTTGGCCATGATTGCGCGGCACTTGGACCATCTTCTGCGGTGACCGTTCATCGCCAAGGATTTTCTTTCACGGATAAAGCGGGTATCACATATTGGGATGATAAGCTCATGGACAATGAGATCCTTACAATATGTGGTTTGTACCACTGCTACACCGGTATGTCACCTTCATTATATTTTCTACCTATATTTTTACTGATATCATTACAGGTAATGGCTCTCAGATGCGGATGTCTCTTGGTGGCCAACTCCTGTCCATTGGGATAATCCCAATATCAATGCCCTTAATTGGGGACACTGGACTGAGTGGGATGAAGTTTGGTACCAACAACAAGTGCAGGATATACTGGCAGGCCGCCAGGTTCCGATTGCGCAAAGTGTCTGGCGGTCCAAATTGAAAGGATCCAAGGTCTACCGTCTGGAAACAAGTCACACAGCGTGTCCAGGACGAGTCAAAGTCTTGCTTTCCTTGACTGAATGTCCTTCATCTTCAATGCATACAGCATACCCCAAATATTTGTACATTTTTTTTCTTAGATCATATTTATTTTTTTCAAAAGCTGAACATTTTGAAAGGACTACTTTTTTTTTTCTTTTTTTTTTGAAGATCTTGGTGAGTCGCTGATCGCTGTCGGTGGCGATGACTTCAGGGGGTGATTAATTTTGATATTTGTTGAATACTTCATTTACAAAAATATTTCATTATTGCCAAATGTGTTAATGAATCTTTCATTCTCGGGTCGTAACTTTTTTGGACATATGTATCGTTTTGTTTGGATTTTTTACTTCCCGCAATTGTTTCATATCCCATTTTGGCAAATTTTGGACACTTTTTTCCTTCCTCATTTATATTCGAGTTCCGCAAATTTGAGCAAAACAATTACTTTTACAATTGACAAAATTAACCATGTATGTTGCGTACTACAATAAATTTCCCATTGGGGAAATGATTCATTTTTAAATTATTTATTACCCAAGGTAAATGATTGCGAAATTTAAACAACGATCAAAAAATTTCCCAAACATTTTCATTAGCTGTCAATACTCCTCTGCCAGCAGTGTATAGTCCCGAGTGTATCCTAGCGGCCTGGCTATCTAATGTTCCCTCCGGCAATGCAAAGACAAAATTGCACCTCAGTATCACACAAAAAGCCACAGAAATCATGGTTCAAGAGTCCACAAAGGCATACCATGACAATGGACTCCGTTTAGCAGCTTCAGGTCTTACTGCTGAGCTCATTAACTCGGAATTTGGGCTCAATAAGATCAAGAAAACTTATTACACCCTCCTCCCATGCCTGACCCTGCTGCTCAGCATGCTTCTGACGGCCCAGAATGACTACGAGCGCGTGCATACTGTAATTTTATTACTTGTCACGCTATCATAGACCGGCAACTAAGATATTGTAATCATTTTTTTCAAAGACTACATTTTTAATCTAATGGTCGTGCCTCGGGTGCACTGCCCTGCCATGTGACGGACTTTCAGACAAGACCGTCCACACGTGGACGGTCTTGGTACGAGACTAGTGGAAGTTGAGCAAGATTGTCGGGATCAAAATTGGCAGGATGAGATAGAGGTAGAATGGCCCAGATCAATATTTCTTTCTCGTGTAAAATGACTTATGTAATGAATACCGATTTATTGACACAAGCTCCACGACTTTCGACCTGAAAAATGGGAATATTTGGCGGTGAAAGACGCCGAAGCAGGTATCGGTGGGATCGACATGGAGGCTGGAGTCCAACCCTAACCATAGATTATGGTTTTAGTTGATCGAACCTTAGCTACCTGTTATCTTTCTTCCTCTTTGTCTTGTTCTCCTTCTCTCTCGCAGCTTAGCACTCAGTAGTTAGATATAGATCATGTCCTTTTGGAAAAAAAACTGGTGCGATCGTCTTTTGTTTTGTTCCCCTTCCTCTCCAGGGATTGATCAAGTTTACTCAGATGAACGTGCTGGACGACAACCGGCGCGTTTTTCCCCTCATCAATGACTTTCCGAGTCCGAATAATATCGCGTGAGTAGGAGCAGTTTTTGGTGAGTTCGTCAATGTGTGTCTGTAATTCTTCGTGAGACTGATATCTGGTTGGGGCATTTCTGGCAGGTACTCGAGAACCTGGGCTGCTGGCGAGAAGGCAGACGCTATCCGCGTTTTCGACAGAAGAAGAGAGCTGGACAACGTCATCATTAGCGCGCCATATATTTCACGCATCCGCTTTGTTGGCATCTCAAGCTGTGGATCAATCATAGGCTTGCTCGGTTGCCTGGTTGGTCAGGTGTGTTATGGGATGTGCTAGCAATTGGGCTGTGTGCGTGCTAGGAGATAAATTCAAAAGATGGCTACCCATTGCTGTGATGATGGCTCGCACCGGGCTGGGCTGGAGAATGGAGAAGGATGTCTTTGTGTTCAAGTTGGTAAGACTCCGCTCTCCAGAAATTGCATCAGGATTAAATGGACAAACACCAGTTGTTCCAAACTCAGCATTATGTAATTTCACCCAAGGATCGGAGGAACGCACGCCCCAAGGCCCCAAGACCCCTGAAAATTCACCTTTTCCGACAGATCTCCAAATTTCAAACTTTTGGATTTCCCTTCTGAACTCGTTCTTCATCTTCGCGAAGGAGACTACATCCAGCCCCTGAAGTACATGTGTGCAGTGGGATGGATACCCGAGGATAACAATGCTGTTAGCCCGAGAAGCTCAACTGAGTAATGGGAGATTTGGCCATCCACCAGCAGGACGTAGATATTTCCACCTATGAATAGTCGATGGGGGCACTCCCAGCCTGGCGTAGCACATCGAGTTTGTCTTTTTTTCCCAAAATTTATTTTTTACATTTGTCGGTCTCAACCTTTTTTTTTGGGTACGATTAGCATTTGATGTATTCGCCCATTCTCGACTTTGATCCATTGGAGTTTGAGTTGGATCGGAACGGGAAAAACAAGGTTGGGAGGCGATTGTGAAGATTCCATTTATTGATCAAGATAGGTTGCTTAAAGCTGTATGTTGAATTTGTTTATTTTGTTTCTATAAAATTTCTGACCAATTTTTTTTAGCGCATGAACATCGTCTCACACCAGAGGAACAACATCGAAACTCTTCGGGAACGAGCACTAAACTCAAGTTCTCAACCCAGACGAAACGACAGTTTATCCATCATCGTTACCAGGATTCTTCTTTCCCTTCTATCAATGTGCTTGTATAATGGAAGCATTCGATCTACCTACTTTGGGTGGACTACACCTCATTCGAGGGCTCTGCGATGGAGCTGCTCTAGGTGCCGAAGCCATGGCAGAATTCCCATCTCTCCACACCCTCCCACATTCCACTTCATTAGGCCATCATGGGGTCAACGTACACGGAACAGAAAGCCGTAACAAATCCGTGATCATCCATATCAAGAACACGTATGAAGACAGGAAAACGCAAGACATCGCACGAGAGATGGTTAATGAGAGGACATTTATGAATTGGACATTTTTGCATCAAGGGTTGTTTCGGATTTGATGTTCAAGTATGAAAAGTTCGTAGTTACGTCTGGAAGTCCTGCGAAAGTAATTTCTACATGGATCGAATCATTGGAAGTCGAAAGCTGAATGGATTGAGGGAAGGTATTCGAAACAATGTGATATTGTTACTGGTGACCTTGAAGTGTTACTGCATGTTCGGCCTTTGAAAGGTCAGTCGGTCATTCTTGTTTTGTTTTTGTATCGTTCTGCTCTTTTTTTGACCTAGATGATTGACGATTGTCTTTTTTATACTAGGTTTGAAACGCCTGGAATGCGGCGCGTTCGTGAAAGAGCATGAAGGTCCCGATAAAGAATGGGAACAACTTGTGCAAATTGTCTTTGCCAGAGGTTGTTTCTGAGGACCCTCGGTTCTTGGGGAGAGAGGCTGCCTAAGCTTTCGAGAGACTTCCCTGAAGGCGGTAAAATCTCTTTCTTGGGAGAACACGCCTGTGGCGTTGCTGTTCAAGTGTCTGCAATAACGGAGACAGCTTTGTCTGTTATCCTTGCTGTGCGTACCCTTCCCCTGCCCCGCATACGTTCATGTTATACTAAAACATGTTCTATCCAGTTCTTTCCATCTGAGAAGGCAGAAATCGATAAATTCAAAGACGCCGTTGTTCATCGAAAAGCTACTCGATACCACCCTTCTTTCAAGGCTGCCGAAATGGTAGGGATCTCTGGAAGAGCGTTGGGAAAGATCCACTCGAGTTTCATGGTTATCACATCAGATCACCAGAACAATTTGGGACTCGGATTTGAAATACGAAGCGAAGGGTTTGAAAGTAATTGATTATTCAAGGAAGGAAGGTCGAAACTGGGATTATAGCGAGAAAGCTGTCGAATTGCTGACAGAATACGAGGTGAATTTCCGTCTTTTTTGTGTGGTTGACGAACCTATGTAACGATTACCTATTTTGTAGAACAAATTCCCAACCGTCTTTCGTTGTCTTGATGGTAATGGAGAGGGTATGTGCTATGTTCGTCTTTTCTGTAGGGATGAATTGCTAACGTATATTAATAGGCATGATCAAGGCAGCAGATGCACTTCCAGGTCCCGATCCTGATGGACAAGTCGAGGAAATCAAGAGTTGGCTCAAATCCAAAGGTGTGTCAGAGATTTCGAGGCCGTGTCGCTTTACTGTGATCAGTTGACCAAGGTATGACTGGATATCCTCCGATATCCTCGCTGTCGACCAAATTCAAACTTCCTAATACCCGCTTGCTCTCTCAAGGAAACCGTAGCTGAAATTGAGGCTTTGGCTGATACCATTACGAAAAGCACTTGGATTGATCAAGAAGGCGATTGTCAAAGCATCCCAAGACAGGCAGTACTCAAACCTTCTCATGTTGCTTATCGCCTTCAAAACGAATGTTTTGCACTTGGAGATCGTGTAACAATGGTTCAAGATTCATTGGCGTCCCATTATCTGTCAAAGGAGTGATGGTAGGCCTCAATGCCAAGTCGATGGATGTATTGACGGGGTGTCTGGTATCACACTAGGAAATCGGTCCGTTCGACAGTCGAACTCGTTGACCTTTTCGTTTTTGATTGAAACTTTGCTTCTCTTTAGGTGTTCACAATATCGTGGCTCAACAGTTGGATTCAATCCGTGCCTGAATTTGACTGATCCTCACACATCGACCAATCCGAAAGCTCCGCCACCTGTTCACAATAATGCGCCTTTCAAGCCTCGCTTGGGTCAATATCCAGCCATTACACCAGCACCCGGACAGGCGACAGCTTTAGGTTTCAGACCTGCACCTCCCGTAAAGTCAGTCATCTTTTTTCTTATTTCAAGTAAACTATATCCCTGACTTGGTTTTAAAATCTCTCCAAAGTCCAAACCAACCTTCGTATGTTCACATCATGGTTAACCCAAATAGAGGTGCATGGCGAGGAGGTTATGTAAATGGTTGTGGTGGACCGCCTTCTCCAAATACTCAAGTTCCAACAACGCATGTCGAAATTGTTTCGCCTGGCGCAGCAGGAGTGCCGTCTACACCGTTTATCCGCTCTCATAACTCTAGTCGTGGAGGAGCGCCTCCACGAGGAGGCAGAGGTTTTGTTCCAGGATTTCGTGGTGGTCGTGGGTTCGTTCCAGGGAGTGATCGAGGTCGAGGGATACCGCGAGGAGGTTTCCGCAGTCGAGGGTCTTTCGCTGCTTTTCTTCTTGCATCGTGGGGTTGATGTTTATCAGACTGACTATTAATTGTTTTTTGTGTTGTATTATCATACTGGGTTGAACAGAGAGTCCTTTCTGTGCTTTCACGCGTTATATACAGGCTCCTAAAAGCATGAATAGTGGAAGAAATGCCCGGACAGCTACAGTGGCTCTGGCAACAACTTCTAACATTAACATTGCTGTCGATGAGACTAGCGTCTTTTACTAATTTCGGCAGTCTCTGACCACTTGCAGACCAGTATCAATCCTAGTGTTGTGCCTTGAACCCTACTATGTTACAGGGGAGGCAAAGCTGGACTTGCTGTGCGTTTCCCAGTTGCTGTGCGTTTGCCGGTGGTTATATTTACTTATCTGACTTCAACAAATAACTCTGCCACTTACAAGGGAGGCTGAGTCCTCCAGTCTCACCTTCAATTCTATGCTTGTCACTTTAGGCTAGTGGATACCCATGCACTAAAATAATTTTCGCACCACCTTGTTTATGCTGAGCCTGGGCTCCCCCTCGCCCACCAACGACGCGCTGTGTCCCTTTTTCGGAAGGTGGATCCAAATGTCGCCAAGTTATCTCTGAGACAAGCCTTTCGCAGCAGGGTTGCCCAGGCTCTCGATGTTTTTGAGTGAGTGTGTGAAGCCTTGTTCAGCAGATTGATTACGAGGATCTCTTCCTCCCCTGGCATTGAGCTTCATGAGCCTCCTATGTGCTTCGCTTGCGACTGTATCTGTTGTCCTCCACTGGTTACTAGTAATGCCGAATTTTTGCGCAATCTTTCATGCACCCTTCCGCAGGTTAGCTGGCTGGTCTTGTTCCTAAAAGAATCCTTTGACCGCATTCCGCATGATTGCTACGCTGCCATCAACAGAGCCACGCGCATAGCTCGGATTATTTCGAGATTAGGAAGACATAGGTAGTAAAATATACAGCCTTATGATCAGACTAGGCCATCGGGACATTTAGAGTATGTCAAGTGGTACAATTTTCGGTGGCACTGAGAGTGGGACCACTGTGAAATCGGGTACGTCAAGGATAATAACTAACACCACTCAGCGCTCAGAAATCCATCGATCGATGGCCACCAATTTAGCCAATATAAATGATCTTTCATTATACAAATTTCGACAAGATAATTTGAGGAAGTGGTCTGTAAAGGTACACAGACATGAGGCAGTTCCTTGTGGTGAGAGCTCTTATGTAATCAGAACGTCTTTCTTCTTGCCTCTCATCACCTACTGCGCATCGAGCGACCCAACCCAATGTTTAGCGATATGAAGCGCATTTATAAGAAACTTGTTAAGTCTAAGAAAACAAAACACACATCTCTGACCGCCACCGACGCTCTTGGTTCAAGACCTGAAGTAGCAACATCGGCATCGACAGCCAAAACGAGCATCGCTGATCTCATGCCATCCGCTCCCGCCAGCGCTGCGGCTGAAAGCGCTCAAGGTAATCAAGCCGTTGGCATTATTGTGAGTATTCAACTTCGCCCATCGCGTCCAAAATTACTTATCCATCGTCGTTGATTAGGCTACCCAGGAACTCCAAGTCTCCGTCCCAGTATCTGTCTTGGAGACCAATGATCTTTTTCCCGTAAGCGTTCAACTTATCCCATCACATCCATCATCACTCAATAATTGTCGTCGATCAGACCGCCCATGAACTCCAAGTCTCCGCCCCAGTCTCTGCATTAGTGGAGATCAATGATCTTACTCGCGTAAGCATTCAACTCGGCCCATCACATCCATAACTCAATCGTCGTCGTTGATCAGACCTACCATGAACTCCAAGTCTCAGTTGCTCCTACGGTCCTTTCGGAAGAAGCTTCGGTCTCCTCACCTGATACCGCGATGCAAGCCAAATTGGGATCTACGGAATCAGAACGAAATCCCTGGGTGAGTTGATTACACCTGCTGTTCTCGGCTATTCCTGATGATCAACAGACTCAGCATTCTGGCTCGGGTCTCTTTCCAAATGCCCAGAATGTATTCATCGTTGGCAGCACTTTGGTGAGTCTTTTCTTATACTGTGCAAATGATTTCGCAATAATTGTACATGTTTTATCTGCCAGAACCATATAGTCAATATGTCCCCTGCCAATACTGGCCAAGGACAGGTGGGGATTCCTGTACCCCAAAAACCAAACCCCAGTCCAATCTTTACTGGACGGAAAGATGTACTCGACAAACTTAAAAACATTTTTGGTCCTCGTACTAATGGTCAACTAATGTCAAGGTGTTCTTGTCTCCTCTGGGGATTGGGAGGGATTGGAAAGACCCAGATCTGTCTCAAGTTCACAGAAGATATGTCTGACGGGTAAGTGTCTTCACATTACATCTGCAACAACACTGGATTCATTTCTTACTCTAGTTTTTCACATGTGTTCTGGGTTGATGCTTCCTCTCTTGAGAGCATTACAATGTCATTCAAGGGGATATCCACCATTCCTGCTGCACAATGTTGTGGTGTAGATGGCTCAGTTGAGTCTGCCCTCCAGTGGATATCTCACATTCAAGAGGAATGGTTGATTGTGTTTGATAATGCTGATGACCCTTCTCCAGAGATGGTGGCCAAGTTCATTCCTCCAGGTAACAGAGGTAATATCTTGATTACTAGCAGAAACAGATCCATGGGAAGGATTGTTTCATTTGAGAACAGAATTGCAATCAGTGAGATGGAGGAGTCAGATGCTATAACTCTACTTCTCAAGTCTAGCTGTTTAGCTCCATTACCTGAGCATCAACAAGCTGCTAAGAGGATTGTCAATGAACTTGGCTACATTCCTCTTGCTGTTGATCATGCTGGTGCTTATATTGAAGCTGGGAGATGTGATCTCAATAAATATCTGAGACAACTGTCCTTACATCGTCAGACTCTTATGTCAGATGCTGCATTCACAGGAGCATCCAATTATAATCAAACAGTGTATGGGACTTGGGATCTATCCTTTAAAGAAATAGAAAGGAGAGCTAGTGGACAATGTGACAGTGGAATTGCACAAGCAGCCCAGGCTGCAATCCTGATTCTTCAAATATGTGCTTTCTATCATCATAGTGATATTTCTAAAGACATATTCCAATCTGCTGCTGAAGAGTCCAAGAAATATGCTATTGATAGTGAGGTGGCTGAAAAGCTACCCCAAGCAATCAATTCATTGGATCATACCCTACTTGCACTAGACAATGATGGTCACTGGGATGACTTTCTGTTTGGGCAAGGTATTGGTGTACTTCTGTCATTCTCCTTGATGAGAAGAGGACAATCATCTGAAATTTTGTCTGTTCATCCTTTGGTGCACTGCTGGAGTCGAGAGCGAATGTCAAAATCTGAGCAGCAAAGAATATGGGAGGTGGGAGGCATCATATTGTCCTGTGCAATTCCATGGAGATTGACTGCTGAGGATTATACATTACATGTACACACTGAGGATTATGCACTGTGGAGATTGATTCGTCCACATATCAAAGCAAATGAGTTACATGGAAGGCAGATGGGCCTTATCAGCCAGTACTATGATGATAAATATAGTAATTTTGCACTGGTAATGAGGGCAAATACAGAGTTCAAGAATGCAGAGGAGCTGGATACTCAAGTGATGGACATGAGGAAGAAGGTTCTTGGTGCAGAACACCCACACACCCTCATAAGCATGGGAAATCTAGCATTGACATACCATGGTCAGGGACGGTGGAATGAGGCAGAGCAGCTACAGGTTCAAGTGATGGACATGAGGAAGAAGTGTTTTGGTGCAGAAAATCCAGACACCCTCTCAAGCATTTCAAAGCTAGCATACACATACTTGCTTCAGGGAAGGTGGGATGAGGCAGAGCAGCTAGAGGTTCAAGTGATGGACATGAGGAAGGAAGCTTCTTGGTGCAGAACACCCAGTGTTGGAATATTTTTGGTGCGAGCTAAAACGATTTGATAACAGACCTAAGTAGATAGCTAGGAATACTCACCAATAGCGGATATGGCTCATAGATAGCTGTCAACTACCCAGAGTATGTAGAATAGTATAAGTAGTAGACCGTTGAGGATGGAATTCCTCATCGGTTTGAACAAATACATACGGTATTCCCCCTCCAGATCTAAGCTTGCAGTGTTAGCGCTCTTGTCTTGTTATTGTACTTCAACCCGATTCACAAAAATTTCAACACCCAGACACCCTCATAATCATGGAAAGTATAGCATCCACATACTGCAATCAGGGACAGTGGAATGAGGCAGAGAAGCTACAGGTTCAAGTGATGGACATGAGGAAGAAGCTTCTTGGTGCAGAGCATCCAGACACCCTCACAAGCAGGGTGAAATTGGCAGCAATTAGAGAGGTAGAACCAAGGAGAGAGGCAAAGATTCAAGTGGTGCTCATTACACTTGCAATCCAGAGTCTTGAATTTGTACTTTATTTACTGTAAAATATTTTAAAACAAAATTTATTTATTTATTTCACTTTTCTGCATGATATCTATTTGAAGTCCAGTTGCAAGACTGAAACATATGAGGTCTTTACACTAAGCCACCAAGTCCTGACATACTCCACTAGGATTCCTATGAATGATGAATTGAGAAATTCCTTGTGTTATTCCTAGTTGAGTCCTGTAGTGTTGGGTAAAAAACCTCTGGGGGGGGTAATTTACCGGTAAATTACCTAAAAAAAAATCCCTCAAAGAGTCTAGGTAAATTACTAATAAATTACTGGTAATTTACCTGTCATGTGCTTAAACATGTGGTCAAAAACTGCCAAAAACTGAGAACTCCCTGGCCTAGTGGCATTATCATGGGGCTTGTTTTGCAATGATAGAGATTAATAAGTGTATCAAATACAATTATACCACTACTAAAACTCCATAGAGAAGTCATTACCATTGAGTATCACCTGCTGCCCATTTTGAGCTGCATTTACTGTGGTGAGCACTGTGAGATTCTCAGAAGACTTGCTACCCATCAAATGGTCTTTCTCATCAGCAAGAAATGTTGCTAGGAGTTTTGAAGTTGCATCAATTGGTGATGTAGTTTCAGCATCAAGGGCCCAAGCTGGAGGTATTTCTTCACAAGGTTCATTGAGCCATGAGTCATCTTCATCATCCAGAACCTTATCAGTTTCTTCGGTACTTGCTTTTGAATTGAAGATTTTGCCCTTAACATCATAAAACCTAACAGTTGGCCTTGGAGTTGTATGTTTACGTGCCTGTAAAGTATGAATAACTGCATTGGTAATAAATGAATGAATGGCAATACCTTCTTTTCTGTTGTGTAGTGTTGCCTTACTTGAGTTCAAGCAGCCATTTGTCTGACAAGCAATCTTGACCGAAGTGCTGGATTTATCCATGTAAATGCTGAAACAGTGCACTCTTCTGGCATGGAACTGACACGAATGGCAAATATCTTAATTGCAAGAACCTGATTAAACATTATTTCAACAGTTAGACCCAGATATTGAAAGAAATTTAAATACTCACAGGTAGTATTTGTGCAAATTCATTTCCCTCCAGCTGTTTCCACCAGGTAATGGTAGCAGTTTGGTCGTCAATCTGTTGATTGAATGGATACTGTCCATGGGCATACATCTTAACCTCTTCAAGAAAGATTGCCTTGAATTCTTTTGCATGACCTTTCCATTGAACTATTGACACCTTATGCCCATGAAATAATTCCTTTTCTGCAACTTCCAGAAGGTACTGTACAACAGCCTTAAAAGTTGAGACATGACAGATACCTTCCATACCTCCTGTCAATGATGAATCCTTTCAGAAAAGATCAGATTTGAGATATACTAGCAGGACAGGTTAGGGCATAATTCATTACAAAGAAAGGTAAAAAAAATGGATACCAGGATTTAAATATGCCCCACATAAATATAGGTTTGCACTAGTTGCAAGGTTTCCATCCCCAAAAATCTGGTTATGATGTGAGTTAAGAATGCCAAGGACTTGCTCTTGTACATTTTCAGGAAATTCCAAAAGTGGATTGAGAAGTGTCTCCTTGATTGACCACATCATTGCATGCCAGAATATGTAAACATCTCCAACTGTTGCTTCATTGGCTTTGAGGCATGTCAATGCCTTTAAGGCAGGCAGACCTAACTTGATAAGTTAACTCAAACTCAAAGCTTGATCAGGAGGCTTCTTGAAAATACATGGTGAAGTCCTAAAAATCAGGATTAAATCAGGATCAATTTCAAGTTGTTTATTATAATGAAAATAAATTTGCAAACTTACACCTAAATCAAAATGGCCGCACTCAACAACCTTTTTGATTGATGGTATGTTTAATTGCAAAGACCATGCTGCAATGATAATTGTCCCAAAGTGAGTCTTTCCAATAGAAACTAGTCCCTTTCCTATTCCACATAACACATGTGCAATTTTTAGTTTGGCTTCTCCAAGATGTGATTTGTGGAATTTTGTGATAACACCGTGCATGATGGTTGTAGGTTTATTGAAGTATGGAAGTTTGACAATGTGTTTAATGGTGTTGCTGATGAAATGGACAATATTGGGTCAATTAAACATAGTAGGGATTTCTTGGACCAATAATTTGTGGTGAAGTTGAGTATTTCCTGTGCTATCACTCACAATAGCACATATCTGTGAGCGACCTACTCGGTCAATAACCTATGTGAGATCTAATCAGTTTCTATAATCTGTATTATCTCCATGACAGACCTTGAGAACAAATGACTTAATCCAGACACCAGTGTGAGATTCTGATGTTGCTTCCCTAACCTCCATCAGATACACCTTTCTCTCTGCTGTTGACATGTGAAGTGTCCAAAATGCTTCCCGTCCTTTTGTTGTCCCTCCATCGCATGAAACTGTGATATTCTCTTGGGTCTCCAGGTAAGCAACTTGTAGTGCTTGAATTTCTTCAGCCTGGCCAATGATATGAACTTCTTCTAATTTAGAATGTGATGCTGGCATGTAAGAGGGGTCTACTGCACTAAACAACCCTTTCCACATGTCAAGATCTGACACATGTGTTGGAATGCCAGCGACACAAAACAACTTGACAATGGCAAGGTCAAGTTTCTGGTGGCATTCTCTTTTTCCAAGTTTTTTTGCCTCATCAAAAAACGCTGAAGACTTCTGTGCGATGATGACAGTACCTTCATTCCCCCTTCTCTTCTTTACTGCAACTACAGTCCTGTTTGGCTCACTGGCTTCAACATCAGTATCACCTTCAAGTTGATGTTTTGTGGACTCAGGATCATTGGTGGAAGGGTTTCGAGATGGTGTACAACTTGCAGCATGAGCCTTAGCTGCTTTCCATATTTCCACAGATAAGGAAAAACATCAAGGTCTTTACTCTCCCCAAGGTCTTTACTCTCCCCCACACATTCTGAGCAGGTCCAAGCAGGTCTGAGCAGAATCCAAGCAGAATCTGGGCAGAATCCAAGCAGAATCCGAGTGGATCTGACCATATTCCAACCAATTTTACAACAAATTCATTATAACTACCTAGGATCAATATACTGCCCTAACCTATTAAATAAACCTTAATCCTAACCCTAAATAGACTCTAACCAAACCTTAACCTAACCCTAAATGAGGCCAGAACTTGGTTGGAATTTGGTTGGATTGCTCGGAATTTGCTCGGATTCTGCTCGGATTGCTTGGAACTGCTTGGACCTGCTTGGACCTGCTTGGACCCACTCCGGAATGTGTGGGGGAGGGTAAAGTACTGCTCTCCCCCCATATTCCACATGGAATCCACATGGAATCCACCTAATTCAACATGGATTCCACATGGATTCCATCATTCCATATGGAATATGTTTTGGCTGAGATCCCACTCATTTTGGGCTCTCCATTCCACATGGAACTCATATGGAATGGTGATGGAATGGTGGAATGTCCCTGGAATCCATAGATTCCATATGGATTCCACATGGAATAACCATTAAAATATATACAAACCATTAGAAACTATTTACTAGGTTACTAATAACATTTGTAGTAATTAAGTAAAAATTTAAAATCTGCACCAACATGAATTGAACCTAAGACCTGTTCAGCATTAACAAGCACTCTAGCCAACTGAGCTACACTGACTTTTAAATATAAGAACATTAGTACGTGATATACCCTTGCCTGGCCATATGGCCCATGCGCATCCAAATATACTGCTACATCGACTTCTTGCTTGCTTCCTTCCCACCACCACTTCACCACCCACTATCGATCATCGCTCACCACCACTACTAGTTCACACATCACGTCACCCATCACCCATTCCACCTCCATCACCACCACCATCGGTCATTGCTCACCACCATCACCCATCACCGTTCCATCTCCATCACCACAAACCATCTCCATTTCCATCACCACCGTCTCTTATTGATGCCGCCCCGCCAAGGCAAGAAACCAGCTACAAAAGCTGCCTCACCCCCTCGGTCCACCCGAATCCGCAAACGCAGCCCATCCAATGCAGACAAAACCACCAGCAAACCGAATGCAAAGAAGGCCTGCCGCCTGTGGTGGCGTTCCAGGTTTTGAACTGTATTCGGGTTTCGTGGCTATGCCCTCTGTCCCTTGTGTTGTGTTTCGCATGGATTCAAGGTATGGAACTATTGGGTTCTGAGTCGTACTTTCCGAAGATCCGTGCTGTGAGACAGTGATTGCGCCTTGAAGTTGGTTGTCCTCATCGAGAACTGACGTTGGGACTTTGAGCGATTGTTCAGAGCTTGGAGTCGTCTGTCTCCGCTTTCTGGGAGTATCCGAGGTGTCTAGAACCGGAGTTGGAGTACCCTGCTGCGATGCGGCGTTTTCGAGCGGTTGACTGTGGGCGACAGAGGCTGCGATTTCAACTTCGTCAGTGTGTTCGGAGGTTATTGACAGATAGATCTGAGACGGATAGATCGGCAGAATGTGTTTGGAAGACAAAAGTATTGTCAGCAAAACGGTGTTGAGATTGGGAATTTGTGAGTGTGTGTCCTATGGAATCAACACTGCCTCCTCATGTGCTTTCATTGCGACATGCATGGGAAGAATCGAGGGCACGAAACGTTCATGCCGCACGGCCATCATGGCATTGCATTGAACGGATATAGCACATATAAGACATGACTGAAACTTATAACCTAGTAAATACCATAATGTCGGTGAAGATTGATATCGAGCACTTGCCTCCCAGACAAGCACCACATCCATGATCTCCAGGAGTCCATCCTGCGTTATTCATTATCAACCATAATCGCATCCCCATCTTTATATGTCGCAGGCCACAGGCGTTGAGGCCCTGAGCCATTGGTGAGGCGGGAAAGCGCAAGGAAGAAAAACAAGATTCTGTGGATCGCATTTTTTAAGCAAGAAGTAATGAGCTCATCAAATGCAGGTACTCGCCTCGGGACCGTCCTCAAGTCAAATCCCAGCCTTCATAGCAGCATTGCCCACCGAGGTCCGGGCTCTGAAAGTAGATGCAACTGCACACTATCACTCTTAAGCGCAGACGGCACACAAGACTTCCGGATCTGCCTCGCGTTGCGTCGGCCGACGGGTTGAGGGACGAGAGATGGCTGCACCTGCTACTAGGTACCCGCTACTGGGGAATGGTGCGAATGTGCACAGAACGAGACGAGACGAGACAATTAGAAAAATTGCGGGTGGGTTGAGGACTTTCGGACGCAACAGGGAGGCGAGATAGGGAGATGCAGAAAGGGATGAGGACGACACGAGTGTTGCGGATGACAAATGGTACAATCCTTTGTCCTGGTTCAGAGCCACTGCAAGGAAAAAGAAATGGGTGTCGTATGTAAGAGTCAGTGCAGTAACAAAAATGCTCGCAGCCCACCACCCAAATTTGGAAGGCGTGCGTGACATGCTGATTATCTTTGATCATGGGTAAAGGAATTAATCAATGAATTGCTTTTACATTGGCTCCAAGTCTATCTCGTTCTAAAATTCAATTTCCTCAATGAACGTTGCTGGGACAGACTTCTTCTCGCTCACATCGATGTAGGCATCGAGCCTGCTAAAATAACCGAATTCATGAACACGAGGATAACGAAGGACTGCTCCAGTTTGATCTCCTCGCTTCCGAGCGATCCTTGTCCGTTGACTGAAATGAACCTGATGCTGATGCTGAAGGAAAGAGCTATAATCTTGTGGTGTCGATTCAATATATGAACTGCGCACATGCTGTGACCTGTCTATCACTTGTCCTATTGTGATCACTGGCGAAGCATTTGAAGAAGGGTCGTCTCACAGAGAACGTTCAACGTTCAACATTGACCAGAAAAGAGACCTGTGTGTATCGATTCTATCCTTGACTTTGGAAGAACGAGGGGTGTTGACCCAACCCTAACCATAGATTATGATCTTAGTATCTTTCTCTCTCGCAGCCTGTAGTTGGCCATGTCCTTTGGGAAGTGCGATCGTCTGTTGTCTTGTTCTCCCCCATCTGCAGGGATTGATCAAGTTTACCCAGATGAGGGTAGGGAGGTATTGTCGCCATTGGTCGGGGTTATTTGCGCAGAAGATGGATAGATAAGCTTCGATTTCTTGGTTTGCTCTTTCGGTAGCGCCGTCTGTCTGTGGGTGATGGGCTGTGCTCATGACTAGGTTGATGCCAAGAAGTCGTCCTAATTCTCGAAAGACGTGGGAGGCAAATTGGGGGCCACGATCGGAGATAGCTTTGTCTGGTAGTCCGTATCTTTTGTAAAGTGAGTCAAGTAAAATAGAGGCGGTTCCGTTGGCATCGATTGTTTTGTGGCATGGAGTTAGAATTATCCCCTTCGTAGATCCGTGGTCGACCACGACCATGATAGAGTCAAAGCCGTTGGAGGGAGGGAGATCCGTGATGAAATCCATGGTGATCAGAGAAAATGGGCGGAGTTGTTCGGAACGGATAGGTTGTAAAGGCAGGGAAATAGGGTGTCGGTTTATCTTGTGTTGTTGACAAATGGCGCAGCCATCGACGTAGTTCCGAATGAATGTAGCCATCCCAGGCCACCAATAGTCACGTTGGACTAGGTTTTGGGTAACAAGACGGCCAGGGTGGCCAGCAGGGATAGAGTCGTGATGTTTTCAAATAATGTTATGGCGTAAGTCCATATTATCAGGTATGTAGCAGCGGTTTTTATAGAAAACCAGGTCACCGTCGGTTCGCCAGTCACTAAGGGCAGAGCGCATAGGGAGGGGTCCGCCATGGAGTATCGCATGTAAGGCAGTTTTGACAACATCGTCCATTTGTTTTGTAGAAGTTATAAGTTCTTGGAGTTCCATGTCGATGGCGTTAACAAAGAGGTTGTCAGGGAGTAATGTGCGGTCTTCATTGTCGTTTTCCATTCCAACAGTAAGGTCGGCTCGTCGTGAAAGGGCATCAGATTGAACCATTTGGGTTCCTGGTATGTGTGTGAGGTGGATGTCAAATTCAGAGAGGAAAAGGCTCCATCGAGCTTGTCGTCGATTGAGTTTTTGAGCGGTTTTGAAGTAGGTCAGATTTTTGTGATTGGAGCGTACGGTGACTTGGTATGGGTTTCCCATTAAATAGTGTCGCCATTCCTTGAGGGCTCGAATAATGGCTAGAAGTTCTCGGTCGTAGATCTCATAGTTTCGTTCCGTATTGTTGAATGATTTGGATAAATATCCGCAAGGGTGCCAGTCTCCATTGTTATCTTGTTGTCGTAGTACTGCTCCTGAGGCGTATTTGGAAGCGTCCGTTTCGAGTTCGAAAGGTTTTGTTGCGTCAGGCATTCGTAGAACTGGGGATTCAGTGAATTTCCTTTTTAGCGTTTCGGGAGCTTGACTTCGTTCGGGTGTCCATTCGAATTTGGTGTCTTTCTTGAGTAGGTCGTTCAATGGTTTTGTCATATTGCCATATCCTTGAATAAATCGTCGGTAGTAATTTCCAAAGCCTAAGAATGAGCGGACTTCGTGTACTGAAGTAGGTGCAGGCCAATCGGCGATTCCAGTGAGTTTTACCGGGTCCATAGCGAGTTTGTTTTCTTCGATAACTAGCCCTAAGAATTCCACTTTGGTTTGCCAGAAGGCGCATTTCTCAGGTTTGAGGTACAGGTCGTTATCGGCAAGGCGTTGGAGGATTCGTCTGGTGTTTTCTATGTTTTCGGCGATTGTTTTGGTGAATATGAAGATATCATCCATGTAGATGACGACCCATCCTTCAGTGGTTTCGATTATGAATATGTCATCCATCATTGCTTGAAACGTGGCAGGGGAGTTGCAGAGTCCGAAAAACATAACTGTGGGTTCGAATAATCCTTTGTTGGTTTTGAAAGCTGCCTTCCATTGGTCTCCGTCTCAAATGCGTACATTGTTGTAACCCCATCGGATGTCCAGTTTGGTGAAGTATTTGGCGCCTTTTAGTTTGTCAATAAGTTCGGAGATGAGGGGTAGTGGATAGGTATTCTTGATTGTTCCTTCGTTTAGCGTTCGATAGTCTTGTGTAGGGCGTACTTTTCCATCTTTTTTGTCGATGAAGAAGAATGGTGATGCCATAGGGGACTTGGATGGTCGTATGTAGCCTTTGTCGAGGTTTTCTTTAAGGAATTTGTCCAGTTCGGCTTGTTCTGGTAGCGTGAGTGGGTAGACCTTGCAGTCACGAGGTATGAAGTCGTCTTTAAGGTCAATGGCATGATTGTAGGGTCTTGCTCCAGGGAATCGTTCTGCAGTTTCTTTGTCGAAGATACGCCAATAATCCATAAGTTCTGGTGGTATCATTTCTTCCAAGGTTTTCTCGTCCTTTTTCGCATTTTGTTCACTTGCTAAGGCAGTAGAGACATTGGTTTTGTTGACCCATAGTTCGTTGTCCATGACGTGGTTGATAAAAGCGACGACCAGCTCGGTTTCGCTGTCATCGGGGTTGAGTTCAATGGTTTCATTTTCGTCGTCCAATTTTAGGAGTGTTGAATTGAGGGGTGATTCCTCGTCTTCGACTTCTTCTATCGTGGCTTTCGGAAGAGTTGGAGTTTCAGGGGCCGTGGTGACTTGTTCTCTTTTTCTCCAATCGAGGGAATCACTTCTTTGTATTTTGATCTTCTTTTTTCTCTTTTCTCTCCATTTTTCTATTGTTTCTTTCATTTCTTCTTCTACTTGGTTGTATCGTGTTTTGTCGATTTCCATCCTGTTTAAAGTGGTGGTGTGAGCGTTTTGCGTTTCTTGTAATCGCTGTCGATTTCTTCGATTGTAAATCAGGGCTAGTTGGTGTTTTCCCATTGGAAGATGCATTCGTCCAGTTCCCCAGTCTATTTGAGGTTTGTGGGTTTGGAACCAGGGGAGTCCGAATATGACATCGGCGCTTGCTATTGCGACAACATGAAGTCGTTCCATCATCCAGCTATCGCCTTGTTGATATCTGATCCAGGTGTAATGTGTGATCTTCCCATTGGAATTAGGGGATCCGTCTGCGTTTCGGGGGAGTATTGGTTTATCGAGGGGGTATAGGAGTATTTGGTGTCGTTTGGCAAAGCCGGCGTTCATAAAGAGTCCACCTGCTCCTGTGTCCATAAGAATTCGGGCGTCAACGATTTTGTTTTCTTTCTCAGTTTTGCACGTGATAGGGGTCTGTAGGATCATAGATTGTTTTCCCATCTCGGCTACTAATACAGAAGAAATCATCAGCGACACAGACGTTGAAACTGTGTGCTTGCCTAAAAATCCTGGTCTTTGACTACTTCATCTATCAACTTCTCTTTTTCTTCTGTATCCATATCTTCAACTAGGTTGCGTATCATGGCTCGTGAAACCTTGAATACGGTTAAAGTAGTTCTTTGAGTTTCTTCGTAAGAATCGGCGGTTGCGGCTTCCTCTTCGATCTCGGGTTGATGCGGTTGAGTCTGTTCCTTGGTTGAGTCATCTGCTAATGTAACGTGTTAAGTCTTAGGAGCGACCTTCTAGGTTCTAGTTTCTGCTGTTTTGAGAATAGCTGATAAAAAGTCTTCCCTAGGTGTGGAGAGAAAATGTCTTTTAGATGCCTGAGCTCTTGGGGGGATGTCGGTAGTTTCTAACCATGCGATTTCGGAGAGCTAAGCTAGAAGTTATGTTTGCTACGTTCCTTTATTGAGTCGCTTTTTGGCCTTCGTGGGGGGTTCGGTTTTTTTGAATAGGACGCGGTACGATACAATTAGTAGTAGTGCTAGGGTTACGATACCTATAGTTGTGTTGGTTCTAGCTAGCGGAGTGATATCTTCTTGCTCTTGTTGTGTACTTTCTTGCTTCTACGAAGGTAACGGTGTTCTATCCTGTGAAAGCGAGCTCTTACGGCAAGGTTCGTTTTGTTGCGGGACTTGTGTTCGAGTTTGATACAGTTTGGCTTGCTGTCGTCAATGTTCTTTAAGTTGCCTAAGTTCTTCTGTCGACGGTGGCGG
>MU130477.1:726355-836243 GCA_015039465.1 Phlegmacium glaucopus | reverse complement strand
GGTTCGAACCAGGTTCGAACCTCTTCAATTCTGCCGAACCTTGAACTGGACTTGAGGTTCGGTTCGGCTAAGACTGCGAACTTTGAACTGGACTTCCAGTCCAGTTCTCAAAAGTTCGGTCCGAACTTCGGTTCAGGACTGAACTTGGCCATCACTACTGGGAGGATGAATAGTAATTTAGTAATGCTAGTTAGATGAAGATTTCTACTTGTTCTCATTTTTGAACCATATTTTAGGTACTATTTCTACCTCTGAGCATCTGAAAGTGTTATACAGCTTATAAATATACCATATCATGCTTTATACAGTGAAAAAATCTTGTGAAACAGTGCAGAACTCATTGAAAACATGTTGTACCAGGTTTTGTGACCGGTTGTGTGACGTGACGTGACAAAACATTGCCACAGCTATATGTGACATTGCCGACCACTCTGCCACTGTCCGGTGCTGTCCGGTGCCGGTCAGCTGACCCTGAATTTACTGATGTGAGGTAGCCGTGGCAAAGGTCAAGTCTTTCGCTGTTCCTTTTCCATCGAGGCCTTGCCAGATAATGTGTGGCTGTTCTATCGGACTGACTACTACATTTAAAGCACCGATAAAACTTCAGCCGCACTACAAATTTTGTAGCAGAAGGTATCTTTCACGCGCGGGCTGAAACTGGGGCCGAAGCAACGTATGGCAGGTAATTATATATGCTTTGAAAGCCTGCTTTTACTCACGTTACGCCAAAAACAAATCGGGGATTATTTTTTAAGCAACAGAACGGTGGCAATTAATCATCCATGAGTATATCAAAGCTACATGGAGATTGACAGTGGACTTGCTGTTTCAGAAACGCCGGAGCCAAAGCTTTATGTAAGATCATGATTATTTGGATATTTCTATCGCGCGACTCTCATTTTCTTGTGCACCATCTATCACTGTGCTGACTTAAGGTATACTGGATGGATCCAGAACGCGTCCCCCCTCGACCTCAATCAGAAATTACTTCTTCGGCCCATGGTATAGGCGAAGACAATTCTGGGACCGTCCAAGCGGATCCGTTTAATCCTTCTCATTCAAGTATACCACGGGCGACTGTCAGAGTTGACTCTAGTAACTTGAGCCCTTCTGCTGGCCACTTACTGTCATCTACGAACTCTGAAAAGTCGGAGGTTCATGAGACATCATCTCTGCACCAAAGTAACATCAACGACTTCCGTTCACAGCCCATACAGCGACCTTTATCTGTTCGTCTTGCCGAATCAAATTCCGGAAGGAGGGAAGCCAGAATAAATATTGATAATTCCAATCCAATGACACAAACACCTCACGGAATTGATTGGATAGTACCTACGGAAGAAAAAGTGAGTAACGTGTTTATCTCCATCTAAATCGCGCTGAATTTGTTTTCATGAAAATAAGCGGGCTGTACCACTTACAGTTGGAGAACGTCTGCAACCTACCATCGACATTGCAATCGTTGAGAGGGAAAGATATGCTGCAAAAGCCAAGTGGACGGGATATGCGTTAAACATTGCCATTGGGTTGCAGGTCCTGCTAGGGTCTTTAACGACAGGCCTATCTGCTTCTGGAATCGCAGGCGGAAAATCGGTGAGTATTTGGAACTTTCTTGAGTTTATCTGGCGTTTCTCACCTTGACTCGTGTCATTTATTTTTTTATTGAAGACTGCAACGGCGACTACAGCCCTTGGTACGTGATTTCTCTGAACAACACGTCATTCCGACAAGATCCATGACCAATGATACATTATTATAGGTGCTTCAGCTACCTTGGTAGCTTCATACCTTGCCCGTGCAAGAGGTTCAAATGAACCAGAATTATCTATCACTCGTAACAAAGACCTCGATCAATTTATCAGAGAATGTCAATCGTTTATACTGGACCATGGGCACGTCCTTGGAACAGAATTTGATGACGTTTTAATTGGGTTTAGGCGCAGATTTGAGGAACTACTGGGCAACGCTAATGGGTAAGCTTTTTGTCATGCATCTTCTACGCTTGATCAATCTAAACTCGATATCTACTATGATAGGGAACGAAGACTGTCATCCGCTTAAATCTGTGTTCTGGCCCTTCCGTTATCCCTTGTATGCACAAGTATACCCGATTTAAATTATTCTTCAGCTCCCTTTCCGCATAATCCCCCATCTTCTTCAATCTTCATACAACGATAGTAACTCAGAACCCTCTTTGGACCCAAGTCTTGTTCTCGTCTGTGATTTTGCCGAAAACGTTGAATTCCCGCCGTGAGCGACGCCTCTGCCCAGTGCCAGCGGTTCGACTGATCTGACAACCCAAAATAATTTAAGCTTTCATGTATCCATTGCCGGCTGGGAAACTGGTAGCCATTTAGTTTTAGCCCTCTTTTTCATGACATCGGTCCAATGTAACGAAACTCACTTTAAAATTTCAAGATTTACCGCGACCCTTATGCCCCACTCTGGGCTATCGGAAGCGTTATATAATGGATGATAGATACGTCATCAATGATCGCTGAAGATTCATCTTATCAAATTTATACGGTGCCATCGTCTTAAAACAAAAACAAATCCCATTCGAGTCCATTTCCATCGGAAAATTTCGAAGGAGACAATAATATCTGAAGGAAGATCCCACACTACATTGAGGTAAAGCGTTCCATCTTTTTTTTCTGATTGTGTACTATCTCATAAATAAAAATGTTCTAATGTTCTTCTATCTCCCCGACTTCAAGGAATGGATGGTTTTAGATCGGCGACCGCTCTTTGTCCATGAAGCATTACAAGGCAGACCGACAGTTTGATAATATATTGGCATCATGACGGCTGGCATACAGTGCCTTGCATATTGTTTTGTACAACGAAATTTTCAGCAACTCAAAACCCTGGGTCGGTTTTCTTCTGGGTCTTGACTGACCCTTCATGGCTCCAGGCCTCGTTCCGTGGCTAGGCCACCATTATGGATCTTATCCGCGTCTCGTGTACAGCACCAGAACCTCGACGAGCAAACCTTGCCACTGACAATAGGACTGGTACACCAAGATCCGTCCTCAATTCCGTTGTTCGCTTCCGAAATAAAGTTTGAAGTGACACAGTGGTCACATCAAACAGCTCGCTGGAAATTTCGTTGTGCAAAACAATATGCAAGGCACTGTAGACAATCTTCAAGTTCCTGAGATCACCAGGGTTGACGTTGAGCTACAAACAGCAACCTAGCAACCCCCTGATGTCAGAGTCAGTCAGACCCGGCGGTCCCCTGTCTTCCCAGGTCTTCCCCTGTGGTCCCTGATTATCTATCCTTCTAGGAGCTTCTAGACTTTTCTAGACTGGTTTTGCGCTAAGCGCTCGTCTCAACCCCTGGAAATTTAGAATTTTTCAGGGTCTGGGATTGGTCATCTCAGGTACAAAGACATAGAAGCTATTTAATGGCTGGTGGTAAATGTATTGGTTGTTAATTATCTTGCAACCTGTTCAACCATCATTGGACGTGTCGTATGACAAGGTCCTTGCCAGGGTCAACTTTCCTTGTGACCCTCAAGGCCTAGGCACAGATATCGGTGTGGATCCATCTCCGTTGTGGTGTAATATATTATGTTGTGTCGTGTCACGTAGATGACATGACAAAAATTGCAACATATTGCGAGAATCTTAGCGTGTTCGAATTCGAAGGAGGACAAGTCTGATGTTGAAGAAGTCTTCTGTATTTCCTGGTTAGATGGATATGCTGGGATGGAGTTAAGAGCACGCACAGCATAGAATTTCTTCATCTAGGTGTGTGGACCGACTGCTGAGTGTTCTAATTATAGCAGATTTAGATGGATCGATACGCTCCATCGCGCCACTGAATCTGTTTTGCAGAGCAGGACTCCAGAGGCGCCACCCAGGGATTTACATTACAAAAAAAGTAAAAAATAAGCACGAAAGCAAAAGGATCGACTGAGGGTGGGTAAGAAAAGACACAGGCATTATACAAGCAGGTAAAAGCTTGGCTGTTGAAATACACATAAGAAAAAAAAGGAAATAAACCGAAGGTAGGGTAAGGGGGGACAAAGAACGAAACATGTTTTTGTAACAAATAAAACATTGGAAAATCCCATACCCGAAATCCAGTGACAGCTCAACCCAACCACCATCTTCAACGATCTCTCCTAGGCGTATTCCCCCGTCTAGGCGTTCCAGGCGCCTTCCTAGGTGTAACAGGTATACCCGTCAGCCTCCTCTCACCAACAGCGGCAACACCACTCTCTCCAACTCGCTATACCTCCCTAGCTGCTCTCCAAGCCGCATCACCTACCATCCCTGGTGGTCTTTCTTTATCTACTCTGGTTAGAGCACGCATCAAGTCTGCGGCACTACCCACTCCACCACTTGAAGTGGAATTCGATTGAGGGTTCGTGACGTAAGTCGTTAGGGTTTGCGTTGAACTTCCCGAACCTGAATCGGCAGAAAGCACCCCGTTAGGTAGATGTGGATTTGGATGTGGATTCAATCGTGATTTAAGACTCGACGCGATGATATCAAACCTCTCATTCGTTTTTCCGCGATATAAGTCGTAGCGCGTGCAGCACTGACGTATGAAAATATCTGATCAATCTTGAATTCTAGAGCGGATCCCAGACGTTTGTCGAGTTGGGCTTCCATTTCGTTGAAGCAGAGGATGGGCAGCTGATAAAGGGTGATCATGATATCGATTCATTTTTATGCTTGCTACGTTCTGACATTTCTGGTGTTCAGAGACAGCAACAAGTCATTTATGGGCCCACGCCAGAGTAGGCTACTCTAACTGAAAGAACATATATAATTTTCGAAAAAAAAATAATCCCATAATCACCTCCGTATCTTTCACCTTCCGTTCCACGCAGTTTAGACGAGTGGAAATATATATATTTCACACTTCGACTTATTTAAGGGGTTGACTCGAAGTTGAATATTGTGTAGGAACGCCCTCCTCTGCCTAGAACACCAAGTTTACCGCCGACTACCTTTCCCAGATATCAAATTACCGCACAGACACGGCCTATACTATTGTATGCGCGCCGTGAGAACTCTGCAGGCGGCGAGAAGCAAGAGCGTACCTGCCGAGGACCCCGGATAATAGGCGGAGAGGCCTGATCTTGAAATCGGGTTTCTTGTCCGGACATGTTTTCGTGGTTTGTGTCCGGATCCTCCCTGGCCTCCACCAAATTTCTAAAATTTGTCCGGATTTGGGATTTGGGCTGTTTTGTGCCTAAAATCTGTCTGGATGGCATCTGGAATGCTCTGGGGTGCTGCCAGAGCAAGGAAAACAGTGAAAAAAGCTCCAATCTCTATTATAATAACTATATACTGAGAATAGAGACCATGACATCAATCCTCGTCTTTGACATTGATTCTAGCATTTTCACTCAGGCTGTGTGCGCTTCACAGTTCAGGATCTGCTTTTCAGCTTGTTGAAATTGTGTTGAAGGCCAAATTGTTTAGTCTGAAGTTGTGCTGTCGCTGAAGAAATCACACGATGATGCCTGCTGAAGTAGCCAAATAGTTGATTGGCAACAGCACAGATATTTGATGATTCGGTAATTGACGCATGCCCATTGTCATTGCCCATTCTTTCCACAAAGGGCTCTGGACGGCAAAAAGGTAGCCCATATAATATTGTGCTCAAACTCTACACAGGCAATAGATAACACTTGAGACACACTTTTGTGTCCGGATATTGGATTTGGGCTTTCCACCTTTAAAATTTCTTGTCTGGATAGTTGATCTGACCATTTCCTCCTAAGTACCCCATTTTGTCCGGATTCTGCTCAGGCTGATTTGCCCAAATCCATTTTTTTTGTCCGGAAACGGATCAGAGGTCTCACGCTATTGTCCGGGGTCCTACCTGCCGTCCCGTCGCTGGATCTCCGATCCACACATCATAGCACGCACACATCTAGACGAAGTCAGCCTCTATCTCTCCCTGTACCTCGAAAAATGCGACTTTGTTTTGTTACAGTTTGTCTCAAGTGCAGTGGTGTTTATTGAGATGGGGCGGGCCCCGCCCAACTCAAGGCCGCCCGCCAGACAGAAATTAACGAGGTTGATGAAGCAGCAGTTTCAAGAGCTTTCAACGGATACATATGACGAATTGGCCGAGAGGACGACCGAGAACGACAGTATGTCTCATTCCGATGCTAATTCAACTCCTGCGGTGGCAAGTTTCCTTCCCCTCCGTAACGACTTTCATCCAAAGCGAAATCAAGGTCGTCAGAAACTCGCCACACATCCCACCTCTCATTTTTCTACTCTCTGAAGCATGCCCCATGCATGGAACACATTTACTCAGGCTGGTCAACGTAGGGACATTTACAGTCACCCTCCAGATGTCTAGGTTCAATTATATTTTACAGGCATCGCAGTACAAAGATAGTGGTTCGGTAGCAATAAGATGAGAGGCGTGCATAGTATATTATTCAACTGGGAACATCTCTGTCCTTGCGTAACCAACAATTGGGTCTCCAGAGCCAACCAACATTCCCACTTCATTCTCAGGCCAATGCCTCTTCCTCGCCGTGGATGCTACCATTCTTAAAATCCTTGCACTCCACATGGAATTCTCCTTTTCGGATTCACCATCGATGACTTCAAGGACCTCCATCCCAACTCCCCCTACAAGTTCGCTCAAAGGATATGCTCCCGAGAACTCCCAGTCCAGTACGGCCACGACGTCACTCCCACCCATCAGAATGTTCCGACCGTTGAAGTCGCCGTGAACGAGTACGAACGGCTCATCTACTGGATTATAATTTACTTCCAGAAAGCTCCTTTTGTCCCGCAACTGCGCTACGAAGCGCTCAACAGACATATCTTCGAAGAGATCAGAATCGATATCCGATGCAGAAGCGTGAGTGTAATAATATATCTCCTTGTCGTAGCAAGCAAGAACGTACTCCTTCGTACTCTTGTAGGGGCCAATATCGTAGCAGTTATTCGAATGAAATTTACTCTGTCCAGTGCAGTTAGCTCCATATAATATATGCAGAGATGAGGAACGCACCCGTCCCTTAAAAAGCTTACTTCCTTCCACAGTTGGTCCAAGCAAACAATCCTTGCCGCCCGTGAAACCTCCTATTCCATCGAAACGCATCTCTCCCATGTCCACAATGATCTCGGCTATCCGTTGCGCTACATGTCCTTTTTCGGTTTCGCTGAAGCGGTTCCAACAGGAACTCAAAGGTTCTCCGTGGATATACTCTTCCGCAATGAAAGCATCAGAAGTGTCCGTGGCAAATGCATGAACAACCGGAACGGGGATGTCGGGGCAGTTTGAAGAAACAATGGAGATGCAAGTAATTTCGTTTAGAACTTGGTAAGGGAGAAGGCTTTCTTGCTTCGGGAGCCGCAGAACAAAAGGTTTCATGTCACCGAAGGGACTTGAATTGACGTCCTAAATAATGTGCTGTGTGAAGTCCACTTCATTTCTCAACTAGCAGAGAGCGTACGGAGGATATTAAGAATACATCGTTGTAGCCTCCCTCTCCGAGTTTCACTATACCCGGCTCCAAAACTGACCTGCTATCTTCACTGCTCTTCATTCTGTGTATTATCGCCCTCACGGTCGCACTCCTTGCACCTTTTTGGGACTTCAGTGGTATTACCTTTGTAATAGAAGACTTTTGAACATTGCAGCTGATGCTTCTTGCAGAAGCCATTGTGGCGACAGACTTGGTGGCATAAGACAAGCCTGTCACGTCACGCATCACGAACTAGCCCAGGATGCGATCATCTTTTGTTTTGTCCTCCTTCATCTCCAGGGATTGATCAAGTCGACTCAGATGAACGTGCTGGACGACAACCGGCGCGTTTTCCTCTCATCAATGACTTCCCGAGCCAGAATAATATCGCGTGAGTAGGAGTAGCTTTTGGTGAGTTCGTCAATGTGTCTGTAATGCTTCGTGGGATTGATATCTGGTTTTTCTGGCAGGTACTCGAGAACTGGGGCTGCTGGCGAGAAGGCAGAAAACGTTATCCGTGTTTTCGACAGAATAAGAGAGGCTGGACGACGTCGTCACTAGCGCGCGAAATAATTCACACATCCGCTTTGTTGGCACCTCAACCTCTCGATCAATCATAGGCTCGCTAGGTTGCCTGGTTGAGGTTGCAATTGGGGCTGTGTGCGTCGTAGGAGATAATTCTACCCATTGCTGTGATGTGGCTCGCACCGGGCTGGGCTGGAGAATGGGGAAGGATGTCTTTGTGTTCAAGTTGGTAAGCTCCGCTCTTCAGAGATTGCGTCAGGTTTCAATGGATAAACACCAGTTTTCGCAAGCCCAGCCTTGAAGGATCGGCGGAATGCACGCTCAAATACCCCTGGAAAATCATCTTTTCCTACACTGGCCTCTACAAGTCTTTAAATTTCAAACTTTTGGGATTTCGCTTCCCAACTTGTTCTTCATCTTCGCGAAGCAGACTATATCCAGCCCCTGAAGTACATGTGTGCAGTGGGGTGGGAAGCTCAAGTGAGCAATGGGAGATATGGCCATTTATCAGCAAGACGTGGGTATTTCCACCCATGAACAGTTGATGGGGTATTGTTAGCATGCGTAGCATATCGGGTTCGTCGTTTTTCCCCAAAAAAAAGTTTATGTTTGTCGATCTCAACCTGTTTTTTTGGTACGATTAGGATCTGATGTATGATCCTAATTCACCCATTCTCGACTTTTATCCATTGGAGTTTGGGTTGGATCTGAATGGGAAAAGGCAAGATTGGCAGGTGGTTGTGAAGATTGCATTTATTGATGAAAGCACAAAGGTATGGCAGGTGTGTTAAATTTATTATTTTGTTTCCATATCGTTTCTTACCAAATTTTGTTAAGCGTGAACATCGTCTCACACTAGTGACTAGAGGAGCAACATCGAAACTCATGGGGAACGAGCACTAAATTCAGGTTCCACCCAGACGAAACGACAGTTTATCCATCATCGTTACCAGGATTCTTCCCTCCCCTCTATCGATGTGCTTGTATAATGGAAGCATTGGATCCAACCTACTTTGGATGGACTACAGCCTACTACACCTCATTCCAGGGCTCTGCGACAGAGTTGCTCTAGGGGTTGAAGCCGTGACAGGGTTCCCATATCTCCACACTCTCCCAACTACCGCTTTATTAATCCATCATGGGATCGACGTACACGGAACGGAAAGCCGTAACAATTCCATGATCATCCATATCAAGAACACGTATGAAGGCAGGAAAACACAAGACATCACACGAGAGATGGTTAATGAAAGGACGTTTATGAATTGGCCATTTTTGCAGGAAGGGTTGGTGGTTGCTGCTTCGGATTCGATGTTCAAGTATGAGAAGTTCGTGGTTACGCCTGGAAGTCCTGTGAAAGTCCTTTCTGCCCCTCATGGATCGAATCATTGGAAGCCGAAAGCTGAACAGATCGAGGGAAGGCATTCGAAATATTGTGGTGTTATTACTGGTGACCTTGAAGTGTTACTGCGTGTCCGGCCTTTGAAAGGTTAGTCAGTCATTCTTGTCTTGTTTTCCTGTCGTTCTGCTCTTTTTTTTTGGCATAGATGATTGACGATTGTCTTTTTTTCACTAGGTTTGAAACGCCTGGAGTCCGGCGCGTTCGTGAAAGATTATGAAGGACTCGATAAAGAATGGGAACAAGCTGTACAAATGTCTTTAGGTTGGTTCTGAGGACCCTCGGTTCATAGAGAGAGAGACGCGCCTAAGCTATCGGAAGAGTTCCCTGAAGGCATAAAATCATTTTCCTGGGAGAACACGCTTATGGCGTTGCTGCTCAAGTGTCTGCAACAACGGAAACGACTTTGTCTGTTATCCTTGCTGTGCGTAACCCCCCTGCCACGCGTACATTCATGTTATACTAAACCATGTTCTATCCAGTTCTTCCCATCTGAGAAGGCAGAAATCGATAAATTCAAAGACGTCGTTGTTCATACTGCCCTTCTTTCAAGGCTGCCGAAATGGTAGGAATCTCTGGAAGAGCGCTGGGAAAGATCACTTCGCGTTTCATGGTTATCGCCTCAGACAATCATGACACTCAGTTTAAAATACGAAGGGAAGGCTTTGAAAGTAATTGATTATCCAAGGAAGGAAGGTCGAAACTGATTATAGCGAGAAGGCGGTCGAATTGTTGAGAGAATACAAGGTAGGTTTCCCTTTTCTTTTTTTTGTGGTTGACGAACGCATGTAATGATTCCTTATTTTGTAGAACAAACTCCCAACTGTCTTTCGTTGTCTTGATGGTAATGGAGATGGTGTGTGCTATTATCGTCCCCTCTGTGGGGCTATGTTGCTAACGTATATTAATAGGCATGATGAAGGCACTTCCAGGTCCCGATCCTGATGGACAAGTCAAGGAAATCAAGAGTTGGCTCAAATCCAAAGGTGTCAGAGATTTCGAGGCCGTGTCTCTTTACTGTGATCAGTTGACCAGGGTATGACCGGATATCCTCCGATATCCTCGCTGTCGAACAAACTCAAATTTTCTGATACCCGCTTGTCTCTCAAGGAAACCGTAGCTGAAATTGAGGCTATGGCTGATACCATTACGCAGAGCAAGTCTCCTGGATCGATCAAGAAGGCGATTGTCAAAAGCATCCCAAGACAGGCAGTGCTCAAACCTTCTCATGCGTATCGCCTTCAGAACCAACATTTCGCACTTGGAGATCGCGTAACAATAGTTCAAGATCCAGGAGGCGTCCCATTATCTGTCAAGGGAGTGGTGGTAGGCCTCAATGCCAAGTCGATAGATGTAGTGTGGGATGTTCCCTTATGTCCGGTGTTACACTAGGAGATCGGTCCGTTTGACAGTCGGACTCGTTGAACTTTGTCGTTTTTGACTTTGCTTCTCTTTAGATGTTCGCACTATCGTGGCTCAACAGTTGGATTCAATATGAGCCTGAATTTGACTGATCTTCAGTTCGTCACATCGACCAATCCGAAAGCTCCTCCACCTGTTCACAATAATACACCTTTCAAACCTCGTTTTGGTGAACATCCAGCCATTACACCAGCACCAGGACAGGCGGCAGCTTCAGGTTTCAGACCTGCGCCTCCCGTAAAGTAAGCCATATTTTTTTCTTATTTCAAGTCAAATATATCCCTGACTTGTTTTAAAAAATTCTTTCAGAGTCCACAACAACCGTCACATGTTCACATCATGGTTAACCCAAATAGAGGTGGATGGCGAGGAGGCTATGTAAATTGTCGTGGTGGACCGCCTTCTCCAGCCACTCAGGTCCCGGCAACGCGTGTCGAAATTGTCTCGCCTGGCGCAGCAGCAGTGCCGTCTACGCCGTTTATCCCTCTTCATAATTCTAGCTGTGGAGGAGGACCCCCACGAGGAGGCAGAGGTTTTGTTCCAGGGTTTTGTGGTGGTCGTGGCTTCGTTCCAGGGAGTGGTCGAGGTCAAGGGATCAACTTTCCGCGGCAGATTTCGCTGCTCCCCCTCTTGCATCGTGAGGTTCACGTTGATGTTTATCGGACTGACTATTAGTTTTTTGTGTTGTATTATCATACTGGCGAACAGAGAGGCCTTTCCGTTCTTTCACGCGTTATATGCAGGCTCCTAAAAGCGTGAATAACGGAAGAAATGCCCCGACAACTACAATGGCTCTGGCAACAACTTCTAACATTAACAATGCTGTCAATGAGGCCAGCATCTTTTACTAATTTCTGCGGTCTCTGACCAGTTGCAGACCAGTATCAATCCCTATGTTACAGGGGAAGCAAGACTGGACTTGCTGTGCGTTTCCCGGTGGTTATATGATCTCAACAGATGACTCCGCTACTTACTAACAAGGGAGGCTGAGTCCTCCAGTCGAACCTTCAATTCTATGCTTCTCACTTTAGACTAGCGGATACCCATGCACTATAATAATTTTCGCACCACCTTGTTTATGCTGAGCCTTGGCTCCTCGCCCACCAACGACGCGTTGTGTCCCTTGATCAGAAGGTGGACCCAATTCTCGCCAAGTTATCTCCGAGACAAGCCTTTTGAAGCAGGGTTGCCAGGCCCTCGATGTTTTTGAGTGATTGTGGGAAGCCTTGTTCAACAGATTGATTACGAGGATCTCTTCCTCCGCTGGTGTTGAGTTTCATGAGCCTCCCGTGTGCTTCGCTTGCCACTGCCTCTGTTGTCCTCTTGGGAATGGCGAAGTCCTTGTGCAATTTTTCATGCACCCTTCAGCCGGTTGGTTGGCCAGTCTTGTTCCTTACAGTATGCTTTGACCGAGTTCCGTGTGATTGCTGCGTTAGCCCTCAACTAATTCACGCACCTAGCCCGGATTATTCCGATGTTAGCAAAACATTCTTATCATCAGACCAGGCCATCAGGACATTTAGAGTGTGTCAAGTGGTACAATTTTCGGTGCACTGAGAGTTGGACCACTGTTAAATCAGGTACGTCAAGGTAACAACAAATACCACTCAGCGCTCAGAAATCCATCGATCATCGATGGCCACCAATTTGGCCAATATAAGTGATCTTTCATTATACAAATTTCAACAAGATGATTTGAGTCAGTGTCTGTAAAGGTACACTAGTCTAGTTGGGTTTACCGTTTTGAGTAGCTTGTTGAAGAAAGTGGGAAACTACTTTGTGGTTTTATTCTCGCGATATACTGTTTTCATGAGACATAGAGAATGCTTGATAAATAAATTCACTGAATGTAAATTTTTAATTCCTTGAGCAGCGTCAACACCTCGTCCATTCTTTTTTCTATTGTTCCCAATGGTTCAGATTTTTTGTTTCTGCGATTTCATGTCTGACACATTTGATTGTCCATTTTCATCAATCGCAGCAGCTTTCCTCTTGCGAGAGACAGATATAGGTGGAATTGTGGGGTGATGATATGACGACATCAGCTTTATCCAAACCCTCATTGGTGCCAACCCTTTGATGAAATTCATTATCCAACAGAAGGTATTCGATATCAGAGAAGTCAAACCCTCTATCCCATCTCGCGAGCTTCTGGCATATCGACATCCAGCTAATATGAATTTACATATACAGTAAGAAGGTCCGGCTCAGAATGGGTTTATCCTTCGGTACACTGATATCTGGTGTGCGGATAATTGGCGGATAACACATTATAGATGGGAAGGACATTAGATGGGGAAGGACATACGGGAGAGACAATCTTGAAATGGCATTAAATTCCTCCCAGGTGAGAGCAGGACGAAGGCTGACGAAGGATGAAGCTATCTTTGAGCTATCTAGCTGTGCTCCTTTGTTTGCTCAGGCACAGGGGTCACATGTCGTTTTTGAAAATCTCGCGACAAAAATAGGCAGTAAACCTACATGATCAAAAACAGACCACTATATAGGTGAGAACGACTGGCTTCCTGCCGCATTTACATCTGACTAAAGGTACACAGGCATGAGGTGCGACAGCTCTTATGTAATCAGAACGTCCTTCTTCTTGCCTCTCATCACCCACTGCGCATCGAGCACCACAACCCAATGTTCAGCGATATGAAGCGCATTTATAAGAAACTTGTCAAGTCTAAGAATGCAAAACACACATCTCTGACCACCACCGGCGCTCTTGGTAAGGCCTGAAGTAGCAACTTCGCCATCGACATCCTCAACAAGCATCGCTGATCTCATGCCATTCATTCCTGCTAGCGCTGCAGCTGAAAGCGCTCAAGTTAATCAAGCCGTTGTAATTACTGTGAGTATTTGTCTTTAGCAATCGCGTCCGAAATTGCTTATTCATCGTCGTCGATTAGGCTATCCAGGAACTTCAGGTCTCCGCCCCAGTATCTGCCTTGGAGATCAATGATCTTTTTCTCGTAAGCGTTCAACTTATCCCATCCCATCACGTCCATAATCACTCAATCATCGTCGAGTAGGCCGCCAATGAACTCCAAGTCTCTGCCCCAGTCCCCGCCTTAGTGGAGATCAATGATCCTGCTCGCGTAAGTATTCAATTCGACCCATCACATCCACAACCACTCAATCATTGTCGTTGATCAGACTGACCATGAACTCCAAGTCTCAGTCGCTCCTGTAGCCTATTCGGGAGAAATTTCGCTCTCGTCGCCTGATGTCAACATGCAAGCCATCTTGGGATCTACGGATTCAGACCAAAATCCCTGCGTGAGTTGCTTACACCTGCTGTTCTCGGCTATTCTCAATGATCAACAGACACAGTATTCTGGGTCGGGTTTCTTTCCGAATGCCCAAAATTCCCTCATCGCTGGCGGAACCTTTGTAAGCCTTTCTCGTATATTGTGAAATAGTTTCGCAATAATCATATCTGCCAGAACTATGTAGTCAATATGCCCCCGGCCAATAGTGGCCAAGGGCAGATAAAGACCCCTGTACCTCAAAAACCAAACCCCAGTCCAATCTTTACTGGACGGAAAGATGTACTCGACAAACTTAAAAACATTTTTGGTCCTCGTACTAATGGTCAACTAATGTCAAGGCGTTCTTGTCTCCTCTGGGGATTGGGAGGGATTGGAAAGACCCAGATCTGTCTCAAGTTCACAGAAGATAGATCTGACAGGTAAGTGTGTTCACATTGCATCCAAAACAACATTGGATTCATTTCTTACTCTAGTTTTTTACATGTGTTCTGGGTTGATGCCTCCTCTCTTGAGAGCATTACAATGTCTTTCAAGGGGATATCCACCATTCCTGCTGCACAGGTCTTTGGTGTAGATGGCTCAGTTGAGTCTGCCCTCCAGTGGATATCTCAGATTCAAGAGGAATGGTTGATTGTGTTTGATAATGCTGATGATCCTTCTCCAGAGGTGGTGGCCAAGTTCATTCCTCCAGGTAACAGAGGTAATATTCTGATTACTAGCAGAAACAGATCTATGGGAAGGATTGTTTCATTTGAGAACAGAATTGCAATCAATGAGATGGAGGAGTCAGATGCTATAACTCTACTTCTCAAATCTAGCTGTTTGGATCCATTACCTGAGCATCAACAAGCTGCTAAAAGGATTGTCAATGAACTTGGCTATATTCCTCTTGCTGTTGATCATGCTGGTGCTTATATTGAAGCTGGGAAATGTGATCTCAACAATTATCTGAGACAATTCTCCTTACATCGTCAGACTCTTATGTCAGATGCTGCATTCACAGGAGCATCCAATTATAATCAAACAGTGTATGGGACTTGGGATTTATCCTTTAAAGAAATAGAAAGGAGAGCTAGTGGGCAATGTGACAGTGGAAATGCACAAGCAGCCAAGGCTGCAATCCTAATTCTTCAAATATGTGCTTTCTATCATCATAGTAATATTTCTAAAAACATATTCCGATCTGCTGCTGAAGAGTCCAAGAAATATGCTATTGATAGTGAGGTAGCTTTAAAGCTACCCCAGGCAATCAATTCATTGGATCATACCCTACTTGCACTGGACAATGATGGTCAGTGGGATAACTTCCTGTTTGGGCAAGGTGTCGGTGTGCTTCTGTCATTCTCCTTGATGAGAAGAGGACAATCATCTGACATGTTGTCTGTTCATCCTTTGGTGCACTGCTGGAGTCGAGAGCGAATGTTGAAATCTGAGCAGCAAAGAATATGGGAGATGGGAAGCATCATATTGTCCTGTGCAATTCCATGGAGATTTACCACTGAGGATTATGCATTATGCACTGAGGATTATGCATTATGCACTGAGGATTATGCACTATGGAGATTAGTTCTTCCACATATCAAAGCAAATGAGTTACATGGAAGGCAGATGGGGCTTATCAGCCAGTACTATGATGATAAATATACTAAATTTGCACTGGTAATGAGGGAGAATGGAGAGTGGAAGAATGCAGAGCAGCTGGATACCCAAGTGATGGACATGAGAAAGAAGCTTCTTGGTGCAGAGCATCCACACACCATTTCAAGTATTGCAAATCTAGCATCCACATACCAGCACCAGGGAAGGTGGAATGAGGCAGAGAAGCTAGAGGTTCAAGTGATGGACATGAGGAAGAAACTCCTTGGTGCAGAACATCCACACACCCTCTTAAGCATGGCAAATCTAGCATCCACATACCGGCATCATGGAAGGTGCAATGAGGCAGAGCAACTAGAGGTTCAAGTGATGAACACAACAAAGAAGCTTTTTGGTGCAGAACATCCACACACTCTCTTAAGCATGGGAAATCTGGCATCCACATACCAGCATCAGGGAAGATGGAATGAGGCAGAGCAGCTAGAGGTTCAAGTGATGGACATGAGGAAGAAGCTTTTTGGTGAAGAGCATCCACACACACCTCTCAAGCATGGGAAATCTAGCATCCACATACTGGCATCAGGGAAGGTGGAATGAGGCAGAGCAGCTGTTTGTTCAGGTGACGAACATGAGGAAGAAGCTTTTTGGCGCAGAACATCCAGACACCCTCTCAAGCATTGCAAATCTAGCATCCACATACCGTCATCAGGGAAGATGGAATGAGGCAGAGCAGCTAGAGGTTCAAGTGATGGACATGACAAAGAAGCTTTTTGGTGCAGAGCATCCACATACCCTCTTAAGCATGGGAAATCTAGCATCCACATACCAGGATCAGGGAAGGTGGAATGAGGCAGAGCAGCTGTTTTTTCAAGTGATGGGCATGAACAAGAAGCTTTTTGGTGAAGAGCATCCACACACCATCTCAAGCATTGCAAATCTAGCATCCACATACCGGTATCAGGGAAGGTGGAATGAGGCAGAGCAGCTAGAGGTTCAAGCCATGGACATGAACAAGAAGCTTTTTGGTGCAGAGCATCCACACACCATCTCAAGCATTGCAAATCTAGCATCCACATACCATAATCAGGGAAGGTGGAATGAGGCAGAGCAGCTAGAGGTTCAAGTGATGGACATGACAAAGAAGCTTTTTGGTGCAGAGCATCCACACACCCTCTTAAGCATGGGAAATCTAGCATCCACATACCAGCATCAGGGAAGGTGGAATGATGCAGAGGAGCTAGAGGTTAAAGTAATGCACATGACAAGGAGGCTTTTTGGTGCAGACCATCCACACACCCTCACAAGCATGGGAAATCTAGCATTGACATACCACAATCAGGGAAGGTGGAATGAGGCAGAGCAGCTAGAGGTTCAAGTGATGGACATGACAAAAAAGCTTTTTGGTGCAGAGCATCCACACACCCTCACAAGCATGGGAAATCTAGCATCCACATACCGGCATCAGGGAAGATGGAATAAGGCAGAGCAGCTAGAGGTTCAAGTGATGGACATGACAAAGAAGTCTTTTGGCACAGAGCATCCACACACCCTCACAAGCATGGGAAATCTAGCATTGACATACCACAAGCAGGGAAGGTGGAATGAGGCAGAGCAGCTGGAGGTTCAAGTGATGGACATGAGGAAGAAGCTTTTTGGTGCAGAGCATCCACACACCCTTACAAGCATGGGCAATCTAGCATTGACATACCATAATCAAGGAAGGTTAAATGAGGCAGAAAAACTTGAGGTTCAAGTGATGGACACAAGGAAGAAGCTTCTTGATGCGGAATATCCAGACACTCTCACAAGTAGAATGAAACTGACAGCAATTAAAGAAAGTGGAAGGAAGTGGCAAAGGTTCAAGTGGTACTGAGTACACTTCCAAGGAGTCTTGAGCAGTTTGTACTTTATTTACTTTAAAATCTTTTGGAAGAACTTTTTTTCCACTTTTCTGCATGATATCTATTTGAAGTCCAGTTGCAAGGCTGGAAAATATCAAGACTGATCAAGACTGGTCTGGTCTTTGGTCCATCACCATTTAAAATTTGAAGATTGATCTAAGACTGGTCTTATCAGTCTGAAGCATCAATAAATGGTAATTTTAGATTCTGGTTTTGACCAATTTTAGGAGGTTTTGTGGTTTCAGAAACTTTGAAAACTAGGGGCATCACATTTGATTTGACAGTAGTCTACATTAGTCTACAGTGGGTTGGTCAGCAGGTCACAGCAGAATAAACTGCGCCATCTGGCCAAGTTTCCATCAAAAAGGACATAAAGTTTCAGGTTTTTCCAGTTTTGTTTTACAGGGTCTTGTAATATAGTTTGCACAAAAAAATTACAGCAGCATTTGATATCTATCTAGAATGGGTGGGAGTTTGATGAGGTTGTGTAAGCATTGCATAAGCATCCAAATATACTTGTCAGCTTTTGGATTTATGTGTAAGCATTAAGTAATATAATTTGTCAGCTGCCCCTAGATCATTGTCCCATAATATATTTGACAAAGGTACATTTTTATTGTTGAAATTTGGTGTCAATTTGCAGTACTAATCTTGTGAGAACACTTAAGAGTGTCTTAGGTGTCTACACAAGGGCAGGGTATGTGCTAGTATTGGTGCAAACCAATGAGGAGTCCCCTCCTCAAAGGTTTGCTACTTATACTACTACATTTGTGGCTAGTGTTTGAAAGTCTGGTCTTTTGCGGCTGGCATGTTTCCTTGAAATTCTCCAATGACACTAGGATGCCCAAAAAGGAAAATTTTCCAGTTAATTGACTGCAAAAAGACCAGACTGCCCCTGAAATTTTGTGTTCTAAACCCCTAATTATGGTGAATTTTTATGGCAATGCTCTAGCTCAAAAATTGCCAAAAAAGGCAAAAGACCAGACTTTCAAACACTATTTGTTGGCTGTATGTATGATAGTAATCTACAAGATGTATCTGCTATTGGTCAGTATACCACTACACAATGATGATGCAATGTGGCACAATTAGCACATATTGCCTATCTTCACCAATATTCATTTCTATTATCACAAGTTTCTTTTATTAGTTACTTACTCCTATCTTGTTACTATGTAAACTTTATACCCACATTCCAACACCTCAGTGTTTTATCAACAAGTCCTTCTACTTCATTTTCTTATACTTCATTTACTCATTCATAGTAGTACCATTACATTCTTATTCTAGTATCAACATCCTTCTGGTTTTACCCTGCTACTGCTACTAGGCTACACAATATGGTTGACAACTATGTATTTACCAGTACCTAGATGCCCAGAGCATACTAGGACCAGGGTTAGCTATACAATATTGATGATAACAAAGAGACTATGTATGCCTCAGTGTCAGCACAACATGGTTGACAACTGAGGAAGATAAACAAAAGGAACACAAACTAAAACTAGTAAAAGGGAGCATGACTAACACGTGATTGGACGACCCGAGTTCAACACATCCTTCCAAATTCAATGGAAATCTTCAGTTCCCATCGTTACAGCTCCCTTTACGCCTTACTCAAGTTCCAACAGCCCGGCGCATCAGTACTACTCTTTCTCACAATTCCGGTTGGTCGAGGCTTGCTCCCGGGAATCATTAAAGATGAGGTAGCCGTGCAAAGGTCGAGTCTTTCGCTGTTCCTTTTCCATCGAGGCCTTGCCAGATAATGTGTGGTTGTTCTATCGGACTGACTACTACATTTCAAAGCACCGATAAAACTTCAACCGCACTACAAATTTTGTAGCAGAAGGTATCTTTCACGCGCGGGCTGAAACTGGGGCCGAAGCAACGTATGGCAGGGTAATTATATATGCTTTGAAAGCCTGCTTTTACTCACCGTTCTCCTGGTTACGCCAAAAACAAATCGGGGATGGGAAAAGATACTTTTTAAGCAACAGAACGGTGGCAATCAATTATCCATGAGTATATCAAAGCTATATGGAGATTGACAGTGGACTTGCTGTTTCAGAAACGCCGGAGCCAAAGCTTTATGTAAGATTATATATTTCTATCGCGCGACTCTCATTTTCTTGTGCACCATCTATCACTGTGCAGACTTGAGGTATTGGATGGATCCAGAACGCGTCCCCCCTCGACCTCAATCAGAAATTACTTCTTCGGCCCATGGTATAAGCGAAGACAATTCTGGGACCGTCCAAGCGGATCCGTTTAATCCTTCTTCTCATTCAAATGTACCACGGGCGACTGTCAGAATTGACTCTAGTAACTTGAGCCCTTCCGCTGGCCACTTACTGTCAGCTACGAACTCTGAAAAGTCGGAGGTTCATGAGACATCATCTCTGCATCACCAAAGTAACATCAACGACTTCCGTTCACAGCCCATACAGCGACCTTTATCTGTTCGTCTTGCCCACTCGAACTCCGGAAGGCGGGAAGCCAGAATAAATATTGATAATCCCAATCCAATGACGCAAATACCTCACGGAATTGATTGGATAGTACCTACGGAAGAAAAAGTGAGTAACGTTTTTATCTCCATCTAAACCGACCTGAATTTGTTTTCATGAAAATAAGCGGGGTGTACCACTTACAGTTGGAGAACGTCTGCAACCTACCATCGACATTGCAATCATTGAGAGGGACAGATATGCTACAAAGGCCAAGTGGACGGGGTATGCGTTAAACATTGCCATTGGGTTGCAGGTCCTGCTAGGGTCTTTAACGACAGGCCTATCTGCTTCTGCAATCTCAGGCGGGAAATCGGTGAGTATTTGGAACTTTCTTATCTGACGTTTCTCACCTTGACTCGCGCCATTTATTATTTTATTGAAGACTGCAACGGCGACTACAGCCCTTGGTACGTATTTCTCTGAACAACACGTCATTCCGACAACATCCATGGCCAATGATACATTATTATAGGTGCTTTAGCTACCTTGGTAGCTTCATACCTTGCCCGTGCAAGAGGTTCAAATGAACCCGAATTATCTATCACTCGTAACAAAGACCTCGATCAATTTATCAGAGAATGTCAATCGTTTAAACTGGACCATGGGCACGTCCTTGGAACAGAATTCGATGACGTTTTAATTGGGTTTAGACGCAGATTTGAGGAACTACTGGGCAATGCTAATGGGTGAGTTTTTTGTCACGCATCTTCTACGCTTGGTTAATCTAAACTCGATATCTACTATGATAGGGAACGAAGACTGTCATCCGCATAAATCTGTGTTCTGGCCTTTCCGTTCTCCCTTGTATGCCCCGAATACCCGATTTAAATTAATCTTCAGCTCTCTTTCCGCATAATCCCCCATCTTCTTCAATCTTCATACAACGATAGTAACTCGGAACCCTCTTTGGACACAAGTCTTGTTCTCGTCTGTGATTTTGCCGGAGTCGTTGAGTTCCCGCTGTGAGCGACACCCCTGCCCAGTGCCAGCGGTTCGATTGCCAATCTGACAACCAAAAAGCATTTAAGCGATTTCCGCTTGGGTAACTGTTAACCATTTAATTTTGCTTCTTTTTCATGACATCGGTCCAATGTGACGAAACTCACTTCCAAATTTCAAGATTTACCGTGGCCCTTAGGCCCCACTCAACAACCGCGACACACAAACACAAGTGGGAGAAAACGTATCGGGAGCGTTAATGAATGATAGATATGTCATCAATGATGCACGATGGCTGGAGATTCATCTCATCTCATCAAATTTATACGGTGCCATCGTCTTAAATTAAAAAGAAATCCCATTCGATTTCATTTCCATCGGAAACTTTCGAAGGAGACAATAATATCTGAAGGAAGTTTCCGTTTTATCCCACACGATATTGAGGTGAAGCGTTCCATCTTGTTTTTCTGATTGTGTATCTCATAACTAAAAACGTTCTAATATTCTTCTATCTCCCCGACTTCAAGGAATGGATGTTTTTAGATCGGTGACCGCTCTTTGTCCATGAAGCATTACAAGGCAGACCGACAGTTTGGGACATTACTTGTCAGCTCAGACAGGCCGTGTGTGTTATACCAGCCGTCATGATGCTAATATATTATATGAAAGCTCACACCATTGTCGGACGACAAACGTATCAGGAATTACACCGCACCCGTGACACTGGCCACAATTATCGTAGGAATCGGCTCCTTGAATATTCGGATAAAGGGTTAAGTATAGATAGAATTAGTTCGATCGAGTTTGTAACGTCTAGTACTTGGGGCCACACCCTCTAGACTTAAATTGATATTAAAATAATAAATAAATAAATGGAGAAGCAACACTATCGAATGAGGAATCCCCTGGCAGAAAGGTTTCCGGGGTTGTCCATCCAATACTTGATATAATTGAATGTGATATATTTATTTTATATGGAGTGCATGTAGACGGACGACAAACCGTTTAGATAATCTTCAAGTTCCGGAGATCACCAGGGTTGAGCTACAAAAGGCAACCTAGCAACCCCCTGCCAGAAACTAAATGGACAAACATCCGATGTCAGGCCCAGTGGTCCCCTGTGGTCCCCTGTCTTCCCTGATTTATCTATCCTTCTAGGAGCTTCTAGACTGGTTTTGCGCTAAGCGCTCGTCTCAACCCCTGGAAATTTAGAATTTTTCAGGGTCTGGGATTGGTCATTTCAGGTACAAAGACATAGAAGCTGTTTAATGACTGGTGGTAGATGTGTGCGCATTGGTTGTTAATTATCTTGCAACCTGTTCATCCGTTCATTGGACGTGTCGTATGACAAGGTCCTTGCCAGGGTCAACTTTCCTTGTGACTCTCAAGGCCTAGACACAGATATTGGTGTAGATCATCTCCGTTGTGGTGTAATATATTATGTTGTGTCATGCGACGTAGATGACATGACAAAAATTGCAACATATTGCGAGAATCCTAACGTGTTCGAATTCGAAGGGGACAAGTCTGATGTTGAAGAAGTATTTCATATTTCCTGGTTAGGTGGATATGTGGGGATGGAGTTAAGAACACGCACAGCATAGAATTTCTTCATCTAGGTGTGTGGACCGACTGCTGAGTGTTCTAATTATAGCAGATTTAGATGAATCGATACGCTCCATCGCGCCACTGAATCTGTTTTGCAGAGCAGGATTCCAGAGGCACCACCCAGGCATTTACATTACAAAAAAAAGAAAAATAAGCACGAAAGCAAAAGGATCGACTGAGGGTGGGTAAAAAATAAGACAGAGGCATTATACAAACAGGTAAGAGCTTGGCTGTTGAAATACACATAAGAAAAAAAAGGAAATAAACCGAAGGTAGGGTAAGGGGGGACAAAGAACGAAACATGATTTTGTAACAAACAAAACATTGAAAAATCCCATACCCGAAATCCAGTGACAGCTCAACCCAACCGCCATCTTCAACGATCTCTCCCAGGCGTATTCCCCCGTCTAGGCGTTCCAGGCGCCTTCCTAGGTGTAACAGGTATACCCGTCAGCCTCCTCTCACCAACAGCGGCAACACCACTCTCTCCAACTCGTTGAACCTCCCTAGCTGCTCTCCAAGCCGCATCACCTACCATCCCTGGTGGTCTTTCTTTATCTACTCTGGTTAGAGCACGCATCAAGTCTACGGCACTACCCACTCCACCACTTGGAGTGGAATTTGATTGAGGGTTCGTGACGTAAGTCGTTAGGGTTTGCGTTGAACTTCCTGAACCTGAATCGGCAGAAAGCACCCCGTTAGGTAGATGTGGATTTGGATGTGGATTCAATCGTGATTTAAGATTTGACGCGATGATATCAAACCTCTCATTCAATGCTTTTTCCGCGATATAAGTCGTAGCGCGTGCAGCACTGACGTATGAGAATATCTGATCAATCTTGAATTCTAGAGCAGATCCCAGACGTTTGTCGAGTTCGGCTTCCATTTCAACGATATTTCGTGTTTCCGAACGCGTCGTTTCTGTTGATGTTGATGCAGCCATACGTTCTTGTAAGGAGGCTTGTAGTTTTTCTCCATAAGTCTTGTATTTGAAGCCAACTTCTTTCCAAGCTTCATTTTCCGCGTCAGCCCTATAGCGATAACGAAATTTGACAATGAAACTCGTGAATGGTAGCGGCAGCAGGATGCTGACCTTTTGATATAATCCGAATAAGTTACTTCCAAATATCGATTCCTCGCATTTTGTTCATTCTCTAACAAATCTTCTGGTTTCGTTGTACTACTGCCAGCTTCTGGAGAGTAAAGGCTCAAGTCGATTCGTTTTTCAGCTAACATCTTGACGATGTCTTCTTGTACACTTTTCAGTGTTTGGACGGCTTTAGATGATAATGGAGGTAGAGGCGGCGGTGGTGGTAGCGCTGGTTGGGAGGAAGAGGAGGGAGTTTTGGATGTAGAAGGTGTTGGTGTTGCGGCTGCACGGAGCGAGCTCCAGATAAGTAATTGTCGGATACGCTCGGAATCGGGAAGGTCGGCGTCGATGTGCTTGTAAAAACTGCCATCGGATACGGAGTTGTGGGGTTGATCTGCCGGCCAAGAAACATTTCAGCATCGTCCTACTATTTTCGTTGAATAGAATCTAAATTCACAGAGAATACCGGTGGCTTCAAACGAACTGCTAATACGTTTCCCTCGCCCGTTCACGGAACTTTTCCTACGATGCCTTGTATCATTCCCGTTGACTTCTGGTGTCTGAGCCCGCCCACTACCGATTGCTGCCATCGCACCCTCACGCAGTTGTTTGTTCCGCTTGATCTGTGGCGTTTCGTTTTCCGGCAAAGGTGTCGAAATATCTGTTATCTTCGTTTTCCCTCGACTCCTACTCGTATTGCTAGATTCGCCATTTGAGCCGAACTGGAGTGCAGGGTTCCTAGAAAGTAACGGGCTTTCTATAGTGGTATGCGCACGCGAGTTTCGTCTGAGATGGTCGGATTCATCTTCCATTGCTCGAACGTCCTGTTCAACTTCTGAATCATCGTTTATGGATGAGAATGGCACGGGCGGTGGATTAAAAGAAGGCGCCTTTGCCTGAACTCAAAAATATCAATATCTCGCGTTCATACGCGCGAAGTTTACCAAGTACCTCTTTCTTCGCCCTTTTGGCCGCTGCAGCAACAAGTAGTGGATTTGAGTCATCTACTTTGCGCTTTCCAGTCAAATTAGGTTGCGAAACTAACAGCTGGTAGGTGTGAGTAAGATCGGCGGGTACTGATAACGAAAAACACACCTCTTTCTTAGCCCTTTTCGCCGCTACAGCATTTAGTGGATTCGAGTCGTCTGGTTTACGCTTTCCTGTCAAATGAGGTTGCGAGGGTAACATCTGGTGGGTGTGAGTGATAGCGACCAGTATTGATGACGAGAATCTTGTCATAAATATCTAGGCTCGATGTTGCTAACGACGTCGAGGGTCAAGCAGGGGATAGCGGAGATTAAAATCTTGCTCCCACGTTCCAGAGGGATCAACAAAGTCTTTATCGTGAGAATCTGAACTCGGCGGTGTAAGAATCTACTTTGTCAAGCGCACAGAGGCACTGCTTTATGCATTCAAGGTGCCCCACGTTTTTCCATTCAGCCCATCCAGTTAAAACCTCCTCAAAGCACTGCCTATCGGTCGACTTGCATTGAGGTTCCATCATGGCGGATAAGACTTTTGTCAGGTTCCAAACGTTTGTGTTTCAATCTAGGCTGCTTAATAACTTCTAAACATTTTCCCATTCATCAACTGAACTTTTTGAAACGCGCGAACTCGGAAATTACTTAATATAAAGATCATCATCCGGGTTGATGCTGTCGAACGCCAGCCAGCTTTAAGTAGGGGCTACTTGGTTGAATTTGGAAGGCCCCAAACCTATGCTATACCCCCCTTCAATGACTCTTCGAATGATGGATTCTGCTCATGGGATCGTTGCGAATTTCTTCGTCCCATTGTCGGTTGCAACTCGCCTGATGGGTGATCGTGCATACCATCCCCATTTCCAAGAACAAATTCACAGTGAGTCTTATGCGTTTCTTTCATGATCTGTGGGAAAATCTTGATCCCATTACTCCCTAGCTAAAGAAATGCTACTCACCATTCCTACCCGGACAATTAACGGCTTGCCTACGGAAATACTCGCACACATCTTGTCATACTTTGAAGACGACGTCAATGCTCTCAAAACATTCTCACTCATCTCACGTCCATTCCTCTCTGTCTGTCGAAAATACCTCTTCTCAACTCTTCGCCTTAATTCGCTCGGATCTTCCTTCGACCATCAATGCGACTCATGGATGTCCATCCTAAACCATTCCATAGACCTTTCATCTCTCCGAATTCTAGAACTAGGTCCACCTATATTCCGTGTTCGTTCGCACGATCCTGGAGCTTGCTCTGATCATTGGATAAAAACCTTGACGCGGCGAGTTCCTTCCATCCATGACCAACGAGTACAGACCATTATACAACACGTACTTCATCCTCAAACTGTCATTCTTAGATTCGAATTTCAAGCCTGGAAGAACTTTTCGCTGACGTTTCAGGAAACTGTTATAGAGCTTATTCAACGAGAAACGGTGTCTTCATTGAGTTTGGAAGATACAGTGGATTTTCCACTGGTGGGGTTGAGCAAGTGTCGGCATTTACGTGACCTATCGTTGATCTCTTTCAATATCTCCGAGTCGGCCTATGCTCCTGAACATGAGGTTTTGGGAGGCTCAAAGGGTTATTTGGAGTCGCTCACGTTGTTTGCATCTGATGAATGCGTCGAAACCATGATCAGTGTATTGTCGTCCCCCCAATCATTGCTGGACTTGACGAGATTACGAAGATTATCCATAAATTCAACTGGTTTAGACGGACGACTTGCGATGAAAAAAATCCCGCTCATCGCTCGATATATAACGACTCTTGAATTACGCGTTGGTGGTCAAAACGGTATGTACCTTTTAATGTTCATATCCCTATTTAAAAATGGAATGAAATATACCAACAAATGGCTTCTTTTTTTCAAAGTGGGTTATAAAATGTGTAACCTAGGCGACTTTCCCTGTCTACGTTCCTTGTTGATCAGTATTTCCTACGACCGTCATAAAAGGCCAATCAGGGAACTTGCCACCTTCCTCTCCAAATCTGACACATCTACTCCGAGAACATTGGAAGTACTCAAGATCCTAATCAGACACGACGTCCCAGAACTCCAACTTGAGAAATCATTCGAGGATACTATACGAATGTTCCAACACATCGATTGGAAGATTATGGAACAAACATTGATTAACCACCATTTGTTTCCTGCGTTATGCAACTTTGGTTTGGGATTACGACATAAAGATGTGGGGACCTTTATGAACGACCACTTGATGCATAATTTATATTGGTCTCTGGCTAAGTTGATGCCAACTCTTTGTGTGTCGATGAATCCTACAATCGAGGTCTTTGATGGTACGTCGTCCCATGCATTTCTATAATGAGTCCAAGTGATCAATTCTTTTTTTATTGATCGTGCAGATCGGTTTGAACAATTTACGGAGTGAATGCAACTTCTTCGTTTTTATTTATTTGCTTAATTTATTATGACCAAGATATTAGGTTCCTAGGGGTTGGAAGTCTTCTCTACCTTAATACTGTATTTCATAACCTGCCAGGAGGGCCACCTTTTTAGTTCAATATTGCTCAGGGGAAAAAAGTAATACCTATCAACATTCGATTCTTGTCTGCATAATGTTATAACCCTGATACGCCAAGATTCTCACCGTGATACAACCGTGATAGCAATCAGCAAATGTGATTTTCCTGAAACCGGAAAATGGTTCGGAAACCCTGGTCCTAAAATTTATTAGCGATAGATACCATATGAGCAACCTCACACCCCTGCGACACTTGATCTGATGATATACATGCGGTCTAAACCCTAACTTCAGAAATATCAACAACTTTTTTTATTCGTAAGTAATTTGGAATAAAACCCCTGAACATAATAGGGGGAAAAACTGGTTGGTTAATGTAGAATTTTTAGAAAAACATCGAAAAAGAACTTACGGTTTATAGTAGTGCGGCTAGCGCTTTCTCTGCGTGTACACCCAAGTTGCCTCTCACTCTACATGAGACATATCACATTGGAAGCGGGGTTAAATTTAGGTGTGATTTGCCGTTTCCATGTCTCGTGCTGATTCCTAATTTCCTACAAGGATATCGCGGAAGTTCAATGAAAAAGGTAGGCGGAGCGATCTTGCAAATTAACATTACTAGTATCAGAATGGCATCCTTAGGCAAATATCCATGGGTTCCCAATGGGATCCTGCATTCTTTTTCCCCGCCTTCGTGATGTAAAAGTGTAGGTAGTTTTTTCGTTTCGATTCTTAAGCAGCCTGGCATGGCTAACAAATGTAGCGACAATTCGTGAAACGTTCAAACCTTTCGGGTGAAGGGCAAGAGTCGTAATTGTGTGTCAGGCCTAGGTACATAGTAATTAATCATTGCTTCAACGTCGCTCCCTCCTGGCAAATCTGCTTCCCCGCCACGTCGAAATCCCCCGCCACTACTCTCCCTACAATATAGAACCACCCTTTGGCACTGTCCCAGTCGTCAAGTTGTATCGTACGTTTGCCGGCGCCTCCTGCTAGTAGGAACCTCGATGTATCTACTATCTAATCGTTCTCAGCCCCCATGCCCGATTAACCTATCGGAGCCCAATTCTTCCCCTTACGTCTCTCTGGGAAGCCCCATTCGCCTTCCTAACGAAGAATCAATGGAGGTTGAACTACCTGATAAGGACCTGGTGGGCGAAATCACTTAAATGAGTGAGAAGGCGAAAGGGAAACTGAGAGCCGTTACCCAAGAGACAAAGCTCCTTGCTGTGGCCGCGACTGGCTCCCCCTCTCACCTGCCCCACACACGACCCCATCCATGGATTACCCTGCTGATGGCAGAAAAGGAGGTGCCTATCACTGATCACCCTACCCTAACCAGCTGGATGCATATATCGATCAATTACTTCTCTGCACAGTACACGGTAGGAAGGGCCTTGGTGTTAACACAGTTAGGGCAAGTACTGCAACAGCCGTTGCTCAAGGAAATTAAGGGAAATAGATAGGGGAAAAAATTACAGCGCCGATAAGGTTAACTGTCAGTGTATTACCAGTTATCCTGTTTGGAGTCCAGACAGCATGTCGAGATTTGGAGTGATATATATACATTTATTTCCAACCGTGTTATTGAATGTGTATTAATAGTCCATCGAGTCATCTGCAGATTATATATAGACGTGCCTCCCAATCTGCTCAATCGTTTCTCAACATGGAGCATAACAGCATAACATCCATGACACATCCGCGTCCCTCACAGCGCGTTATTGATGCTTTTGGTGCCGTTCCACCACTCGAGCCCGTGTCTGGTGGGCGTGGAACAACCTTCCGCGCTGGTGACATAATTCTGAAGCGATTGGACATGACCCCCGAAGCATTGCAATGGCAGGCGGAGGTACTCACTCCCTTAACTGGAAGGGATGACCTCCGTCTCTCTGCGCCCAGGAAGACGCGAGATGGAGAACTCATCGTTGATGAATGGACGGCATGGAACCGTCTCGAGGGTGCGACAGAGCCGAGGCGATGGGACGATATAATCCGTGCTGGAGAGCATTTTTGTGACTATGTCAAAGATGTCGCCCGCCCGCAGTATCTAGATGGCAGACAAGACCCGTGGGGCATCGCAGATCGCGTTGCATGGGGAGAGCAAGCGGTAGAAAAGGGTATCCGGGCCGCCCCCTTCTTGAACGAGCTATTGGCAATATTAGAGAGCATCCCAGCCCCATCCGAACCGTGCCAAATCATCCACGGCGATCTGACAGGAAATACGCTGTTTCACCCGGGGAAATCACCCGCCGTTATCGATATTTCGCCATATTGGCGTCCTCGCAGCTTTGCAACCGCCATTGTTGTCGTTGATGCCTTGGCGTGCGAGAATGCGCCCATGGAGTGGGCGAGAGGACATTTAGTCACCGATACACAGCGACAAGTTTTCACCAGAGCACTTATGTTCCGCATCGTTTCAGATCACCTTTCAACTGCAGGCGACGATTACACTCGTCCCATCCAGCTTCTTCGACAAGTTATCGGCTGTTGATATATTACTAGATATTGGTTGGCTTTGCTATCACTCGATTTGATTCAAGTCCACCCTGGCTTACCAGAGAAATCATATTCATAGCAAGCAAAACTTGAAACCATGATAGATGCAGTAAGCTTGAAGGAAACAACTGGCAATGTTCGGAAGTTTCCGTGATCCATGTCCTTTTTGAGAAACGGTCGCGCGCTGCAACACAAGAAATTCCATACACAGAACGGTCGCATGACTAAATTACGACTATATTTCAACTCCTATGTGAGTGTTTCTAACAGGAGGGTTTGGAAGAAGTGACCTCTATGGCACAGGATTTTGACGTTAAACTGCACGGAAAGTAGTGGAATGACTCGAGGAAACAAGTAAAGCCCATAAAACTTGTGATTGGGGGATCTACGGAGATAGTTGACGGAACTTGCAAACATAGCCTTATTATGAATGATCGCGCCGGGGAATTGAAACGTGGCCGTCTTTGTTAGAGAGCTCGCAGCATTTGCAGTGTAGGGACTGCCATAAGATTTAGATGACCATAATGTTGCAATGTCGATCAACCACTGAATCTGCTAACGTAAAGATCCAAACAAAACACTTTGGGGACTTCAAGTTTCAAGACTATATCCTTCCGTTTTCGCAGTCTGAAGAACACTTCCATAACGATGCTCAGCCTTGAGAGATATCGCAGGGAACTGTGGTAAAGAGAGAGCGACGAGGAAGCCTCAGGATGGCGAGAAGGATCAAAAACATCGTACCGAGTATGATATTTTTCCAATGAGGAGAAATCAAGAAATTGATGCAGACAAAGCCCAGGGTTGACTTGCAGGTATTTCCATTATCCGGTAGATTTAGTAAATGTCAGAAGGTACAAGTCATTCCTAGTATACGAGAAGGCAAGAGGGCAAGATGATACAAGGTTCTCGTTGGTCCCGTAATGATATAACAACAGAGCTGCCATCATGTTTTACTGAGGTGGTCTGCAAACACACAACAGATATTACGCACTTTTTACCGTTATGCGTCCCTCGGTCAGCTAGATCATGCGCAGCGCTCTTCAACTTGAAGGTGGTCAGAGCACAAGAGTTGTTACGTAAGTCACAAAGGCCACAGCCAATCAAATCCACACTTCAGCCACTGTTGTGTCTGCCCAACGCCCGTCGCCGCCAAGAACTTTCCTCGTCCCCATCCTCAAAACCCTCGCTGTGAGTATGCTAAATCACTTAATAGAAACATCCAGAAGCCATGAAACGGTGTTTCGCGCAATTTAGTTGGTTGGAATGAGTTGGATGGGCTCAATATCTTTTGGATGACGTTTGAGGACTTGACTAATGCTTTTCTTTTGACTTTCTAACAGCCCGGAAACAAGTGCAATCTTCTTGCAGTATGTCTTTTACGATCTGTTGTATTTGGGGAGATAATTGAATGTCTTTTTTTCTATTCAGCTTCCGCATCGATATAACCGTAAGCCCAGCATGATCATCTCGAAACAAAACAGGCGTGTTATCTACGAAAACCTCTTCAAGGGTAGGTGTTATCTTTTCTCGAACGGCTCTCATTTATCGTTGATTTTTTCCTGTAGAGGGTGTTCTTGTAGCAAAAAAAGACTTCAATGCGCCGAAGCACGAAGAGCTTGATGTTCCCAACCTTCAAGTCATCAAGGCTCTCCAAAGTCTCACCTCAAGGGGTTTTGTAAAGACCCAATTTTCGTGGCAATGGTATTACTATGTACTCACCCCAGAGGGCGTTGAGTACCTTCGCGAGTGGTATGGCTCATTTCTTTATTTATCATATATCATAATCTTATGCTCGTAGGCTCCATCTCCCATCCGAAATTGTGCCCGCCACACACAAAAAGGCTGCCCGCCCCGCCCGCCCTGCTACTGTTCGTCCCGGTGGAGGTGGAGAGGGAGCATATCGCGCACCCCGTGGAGGAGACCGTGATGGATACCGCAGCAAGAAAGAGGAAGGTGCACCAGGAGAATACAGGCCACAATTCGCTGGTGTAGGTCGGGGTGCTCCTCGGGAGTAGTCGAACTTTCTATCCGGTCGTTGGGTGCGCGAAAGTTTTTACTTACATTTTATCACGCTATGACGATTAGGAAGAAAATTTGTATGCTATTCATGTCCTTTCTTCTGATCTTTGGGCCTTGCCATGTCAGGATGTTTTTTATTTACGCCCAGCAATCGTCCCTCCCAGCTGGTTGTGGACTGTGCATTCACCTAAAAGTATTGATGATATTTCTCAAATATGTTGCTTTGGTTCTGACCCAAGCGCCCTCCTGGCATCAACCACCTGCTTGGTGAAGGAGCTGGGGGGTATAAAATAACCTGCACTCAGTGGAGTTGAAGAGTGGCAGACCTTTTCCGACTACACTTGTTGATGAATATTGCTGCTTTGATACTGATTAATTATTCCAGTATGCTTGACACTCCTGAATCTTGAAGAGGCTCGTCGTCTGGTCCTCTACGAAGTTCAATGCTTTCCGCAAAGTCAGTCAACTTCCATTTCCTCAGCTCGCCATGCTCATCATCAAATGCGTCACATAGAATATTGACAGCCTCTTCGCGCCTTATTTCAAAGTCTTTGAAGGTTCCAGACTTGGCTATTATAACCGGACGAGCTTGGGTAGGTGTACGCCGAGCGATGGGACAAGGATAATCACTGGCAAACCAGATTGTCCTTGCGGTTGTCCTTGCGATATTCTTGGAGAATAAAGCCTCATTCCCCGGCGTGTTGTGTTCTTTCTCGTGGAGAATACGAGCGAGGACATCTACGAGGGCATGTGCGCATTCAAGGAGCGACTCTGGATTGATGGTCTTCATCCGCCAATAGACCGCTAGATATGGTCTTACAGGCTCTAGTCGTTCTGCGAGGTTGAATATAGCTGAAGAATACGAGAGACTTGATATTTGGTTGGCGAAAGAAGTTGTGAAAACTGGATAGCGAAGATGCCAGTTTACGATGATAACTGGTGGTTCGAAAAAAAAGCGTCAAGGACGGAGGTCCCGAGAGATTTGTTGTTTATGTCTTCTGTTGATTGAAGACGTCTTGACCGACATGAAAACTGGTAGGCTTCCCGCATCCAGACGTTGTAGAGAAGCCACTGGATAGTTCAGATTGCCAAGCAGTAAACATGACACATCCTGGTTTGCATATGTTGGTTCTATCTGCAATATTTCTGTGTAGGTTGATGGCCGTCCTGAAGAAATCGACACAAGCTGAGCTTTCAAAGGGCCCTGATTAGTAACGTATCTTGCCTTAAGAACCACTCTTTGTCGCACAGAGAAGCTCCCAAACCAGGAGTCCAGGACAAAATTCCGATTCAAGGATTTGGTTAGCTGAAGAAGCCGCGGGATGTGCATTCGCACTTTGGATTGTCTTTCGGCGATTCGTAGTGGGAAAATGGAACGACATGGTCCTGGATCCGTGGATGATTTGCATGTGGTTTAAGGTTGGTTAGGGAGCTTGAATGATGTCGTTCTGGAATGTGGGTTATGTATGATAGGTGGCCATTGAGCTGGCGCGGCAGATGGATCATCAGGCAAAGAGGCCCTGTGCCTTCGGTCTAGTTTGTCAAGCATTGCCTGATCTACTAAAGGGAACTTGCGAAGTTGAGGGGGTCTCGCTGTCCCCAGTGTGTTCGAGCATATCCTCTTGTTGTTTGTCGTACTAGTCCCTTTCTTGTCATGTTCCATAGGTCCATTCAAAATTCGCCAAGCTGGTATTTGAGGTCGCCCAATTATGACTGCAGATTCATTTGCCTCTCATGCTCAAATATAAAGTCTGTATACGCACTTATTAGAAGTAGGATGAACATGATCAAGATGCAAACACTGATAAGGCATTTCAACTTTGTGAATTTCAAGGTATTCGGTCGGTTATTTAGGTCTTTGGATCCAACGTTGAGGCTGAGTAGGAACACTGTTCTTGTCACTTGAAGAATTGGCCAGTAATTGCTCAGTACAACAACAGTACAACCAATTGAACAGCATTGATAGGGATTGGATTCTCCTGGAGTCCTGGTTTTGAATGCAACCTTAATAGAATGGCCTTGCATTGAGATTGCATGGTTCAAGGTTATAATTTATCAAGTTCAACAACACTAGGCTGGCAATGTTCATTCAACATCAAGAGACTCTGATTGGAATGGGGGGGAGTATAAAAAGCTCTTTGATAGGGTATGTGAGATAAAAAAGGATTCAATTTTGAAAATGTAAAGATTTGCATTGAGGTGTTTCTTTATTTTCCAAAGAAAACCCAGCTGCCTTCAGTGTCTGCACAATTTCCCTTTGGTGCGAATTTCAGAAAAGTCCCAGAAATACATCCAAAAAGAGAAATTCATAAAATGAAGGTGGTCACAGATAACAAGGCTTGATAAATTGATTTAACTGTTGGAGCTGTATGTTCTGAATAGACACATATAATTAATGCTGAATTACAAGAACACACAGTGACAAAAAGCTATATAGCTATATATCTTGGGTGATGAGCAATTTACTGTTTGAATAACAGATCACACTGAGGGGAATAATCTGCCATCTGGTATCATAGTAATGTGGAAATTATCGTGCTCAGACAGTTATTACCATTTTAGGGACTTATACTTACATTTTATTTACATTACATTTGCTTAGTAATATTTCGAGCACTTGTAACAGGCACTGCTAGTCCCGAAAATCCAACAAGTAATGGTATGTCAATGAAATCAAATTGTTTTCTGAGTACTTAGATGCAATAATCTCCACTGCACAATGAAAACCAAAAAGAAGGGCTTTAAGGGTACATTCATTGTATATTTCAGAGAGTAAATAATGGACTTGTAGTCTTGTACTGCTATGCACAAGCTGTGGTGCACAAACTAAGTAGCAAGGGGTATGCATGCACAAACTCAGCTACACGACCTTGTTTTTTGCGTTTAAGGCTCCCAGGACCCTCCCCCCCCTCCCCACTTGCCTAATTAGGAAGGTCACATGATTTATATAATTATATTTTATGTTTTTTTTAATAAAATTTAAATTTAATTATCACCACTTTTGACTCCCAACCATATACCCCACATCTTTTTGTGTTCATCATCACAGAACCAACTTCCTATTGGTCTTCCAAGTAGTCCTTGGCATGTGAGACAATACTAAAGTGATATTCATTTAGTAAAGAAAACTAGAAGAAAATAAGAAATTTACAGTCAATTTGCAAATTTAGACTTTGACAATGCTTAGAGAGAGAGAAAGGCACTGATTTACTCAACAATGGCCTATTTTTGTTACATGTGACTTAGCTTTTTGATAATAATGTGCAAAATTGATATTATTTTGCTCAAAATGGGTTCATTCTAGATAAAAATGATGCAATATGTCTAATTTCTACATAGACTTTACCCAGGAACCACATTTTTGGCAAAAATAAAGTCCTAAAAAAAATATGTTTAAGGGCTGACTGACCCCCCCCCTCCCAAGGTCGTGTGCCAGAGTTTGCTGGTACATACCCCTTGCTAAGTAGATACCTTGCAGAAAAGACATATCATAAGGTAAGGTACAAATTGTTCTATACTTTGGCTGGTTCTTCAGACTTCAATCACTATTGTCCTATTCAATACTTCTGATTGCAAGTGTACTCAATGTCACTTGAACCTTCATATGCTCTGCTGTTGAATTTTAGATGTCAGGTTTAAAGTATATGCAGTTGCAACAGAGCTATAATTCAGTAGCATAGTGCAATGATTGGATATCAGGTATATTGGTTTAAACCAATGAGGATTCACCTCAACGGTTTAGAGTTTATATACATAGAAAATGTGGCTATGCTTATCTACAAGTCATATCCGCCATTGGACTGATATCAAAACTAATCAAATGATGCAATATTGCGCGATACTGATATGATCGGATCAATAATTCCAACATCTGCCTCATTCCAGGGCCTTCACTAATGTCATTATGAGGCTACAAGATTTTCCATGCTTATGAGGGTGTCTGGATGTTGTGCACCAAGAAGTTTCTTTTGATGTCCATGACCTGATTCTCTAACTGCTCTGCCTCTCTCCACCTTCCCTGATTACAATATGTGGCTGCTAGATTTTCCATGCTTGAGAGGGTGGATGGATGTTCTGCACCAAGAAGCCTTTTCCTCATGTCTAGAACTTGAACCTCTAGCTCCTCTGCCTCATTCCACCTTCCCTGATTATAATATGTTGTTGCTAGACTTGACATGCATGAGAGGGTGGATGGATGTTCTTCACCAAGAAGTTTCTTCCTCATATCCATGACTTGAAGAAATATCTGCTCTGCTTCATTCCATCTTCCCTGATTATGGTATGTGGCTGCTAGATTTTCCATGCTTGAGAGGGTGGATGGATGTTCTGCACCAAGAAGCCTTTTCCTCATATCCATAACTTGAACCTCTAGCTCCTCTGCCTCATTCCATCTTCCCTGATTACGGTATGTGGCTGCTATATTTCCCATACTTAAGAGGGTGTCTGGATGTTCTGCACCAAGAAGATTCTTGTTCATTCCACCTTCCCTGATTATGATATGTGACTGCTAGATTTCCCATGCTAATGAGGGTGTCTGGGTGTTCTGCACCAAGAAGCTCATGGCTCATGTCCATGACTTGAACCTCTAGCTGCTCTGCTTCATTCCACCTTCCTTGATTATGATATGTGGCTGCTAGATTTGCCATGCTTGTCAGGGTGTCTGGATGTTCTTCACCAAGAAGCTTCTTATTCATGTCCATGACTTGAACCTCTAGCTGCTCTGCTTCATTCCATCTTCCCTGATTACGGTATGTGGCTGCTAGATTTCCCATGCTCATCAGGGTGGATGGATGTTCTGCACCAAGAAGCTCCTTTCTCATGTCCATGACATGAATCTCAAGCTGCTCTGCATCATTCCACCTTCCCTGATTACGATATGTGGCTGCTAGATGTCCCATGCTTGAGAGGGTATCTGGATGTTCTGCACCAAGATGTTTCTTGTTTGTGTCCATAACTTGCACCTCTAGCTGTGCTGCCTCATTCCATCTTCCCTGATTATGATATGTGGCTGCTAGGTTTGCCATGCTTGAGAGGGTGGATGGATGTTCTGCACCAAGAAGCTTCTTGCTCATGTCCATAACTTGAACCTCTAGCTGCTCTGCCTCATTCCACCTTCCCTGATTACGGTATGTGGCTGCTATATTTCCCATGCTTAAGAGGGTGTCTGGATGTTCTGCACCAAGAAGATTCTTGTTCATGTCCATGACTTGAACCTCTAGCTGCTCTGCCTCATTCCACCTTCCCTGATTATGATATGTGACTGCTAGATTTGCCATACTTGAGAGGGTGTCTGGGTGTTCTGCACCAAGAAGCTCCTTTCTCATGTCCATTACTTGAACCTCTAGCTGCTCTGCTTCATTCCACCTTCCCTGATTACGATATGTGGCCGCTAGATTTGCCATGCTTGTCAGGGTGTCTGGATGTTCTGCACCAAGAAGATTCTTGTTCATGTCCATGACTTGAACCTCTAACTGCTCTGCCTCATTCCACCTTCCCTGATTACGGTATGTGGCTGCTAAATTTCCCATGCTCATCAAGGTGGATGGATGTTCTGCACCAAGAAGCTCCTTCCTCATGTCCATGACTTGAACCTCCATTGGCTCTGCCTCATTCCATCTTCCCTGATTCCAGTATGTTACTGCTAGATTTGCCATGCTTGTCAGGGTGTCTGGATGTTCTGCACCAAGAAGCTTCTTCCTCATGTCTATGACTTGAACCTCTAGTTTCTCTGCCTTATTCCATCTTCCCTGATTACAGTATGTGACTGCTAGATTTCCTATGCTAGTGAGGGTGTCTGGATGTTCTTCACCAAGAAGCTTCTTGCTCATGTCCATGACTTGAACCTCTAGCTGCTCTGCTTCATTCCACCTTCCCTGATTGTGATATGTGGCTGCTAGATTTGCCATGGTTGTGAGAGTATCTGGATGTTCTGCACCACAAAGCTTTTTGTTCATGTCCATGACTTGAACCTCTAGCTTTTCTGCCTCATTCCACCTCCCCTGATTACTGTATGTAGCTGCTAGATTTCCCATGCTTGTGAGAGTGTCTGGATGTTCTGCTCCAAGAAGCTTCTTATTCGCATCCATGACTTGAACCTCTAGCTGCTCTGCTTTACTCCACCTTCCCTGATTACAGTATGTGGCTGCCAGATTTCCCATGCTTGAGAGGGTGGATGGATGTTCTACACCAAGAAGCTTCTTCCTCATGTCCATGACTTGAGCCTGTAGCTGCTCTGCCTCATTCCAGTCTCCATTTTCCCTCATTACTAGTGCAAATTTGGTATATTTATCATCATAGTAGCACCTGATAAGTCCCATCTGCCTTCCCTGTAACTCATTTGCCTTGATATGTGGAAGAATCAATCGCCGTAATGCATAATCCTGACTTGTAAATCTCTCTGGGATTGCACAGGACAAAATTATGCTTCCTATCTGCCATATTCTTTGCTGCTCAGATTTTGACATTCGCTCTCGACTCCAGCAGTGCACCAAAGGATGAATAGACAACATTTCAGATGATTGTCCTCTTTTCATCAAGGAGAATGACAGAAGCACACCAATACCTTGCCCAAACAGGAAGTCATCCCAGTGACCATCATTGTCCAGTGCAAGTAGAGTATAATCCAATAAATTGATTGCCTGGGGCAGCTTTTCAGCTACCTCACTATCAATAGTATATTTCCTGGACTCCTCAGCAGCATATTGGAATATGTCTTTGGAAATATTACTATGATGATAGAAAGCACATATTTGAAAAATTAGGATGGCAGCCTGGGCTGCTTGTGCATTTCCAGTGTCAGATTGTCTGCTAGCTCTCCTTTGTATTTCTTTAAAAGATAAATCCCAAGTCCCATACACTGTTTGATTATAATTGGATGCTCCTGTGAATGCAACATCTGACATAAGAGTCTGACGATGCAAGGAGAATTGTCTCAGATATTTCTTGAGATCACATTTCCCAGCTTCAATATAAGCACCAGCATGATCAACAGCAAGAGGAATGTAGCCAAGTTCATTGACAATCCTTTTAGCAGCTTGCTGATGCTCAGGTAATGGATCCAAACAGCTAGACTTGAGAAGTAGAGATATAGCATCTGACTCCTCCATCTCATTGATTGCAATTCTGTTCTCAAATGAAACAATCCTTCCCATGGATCTGTTTCTGCTAGTAATCAGAATATTACCTCTGTTACCTGGGGGAAAGAACTTGGCCACCACCTCTGGAGAAGGATCATCAGCATTATCAAACACAATCAACCATTCCTCTTGAATCTGAGATATCCACTGGAGGGCAGACTCAACTGAGCCATCTACACCAAAAACCTGTGCAGCAGGAATGGTGGATATTCCCTTGAAAGACATTATAATGCTCTCAAGAGAGGAGGCATCAACCCAGAACACATGTGAAAAACTAGAGTAAGAAATGAATCCACAGTGTTATGAATGCACAGTGAAGACACTTACCTGTCAGACATATCTTCTATGAACTTGAGACAGATCTGGGTCTTTCCAATCCCTCCCAATCCCCAGAGGAGACAAGAACACCTTGACATCCGTTGACTATTAGTACAAGGACCAAAAATATTCTCAAGTTTGTTGAGTACATCTTTCCGCCCAGTAAAGATTGGACTTGGGTTTGGTTTTTGAGGTAGAGGGATCTTTATCTGCCCTTGGCCAGTATTGGTAGGGGGTATATTGATTATATAGTTCTGGCAGATAAAATATGTATAATTATTGCGAAATTTTGCATAATATGAGAGAAGAGAAGACTTACAAAAGTGCTGGGGCCAGCGATGAGTACATTCTCAGCATTCGGAAAGAAACCCGAGCTGGAATATTCAGTCTGTTGATCATCAGGAATAGCCAAGAACAGCGGGTGTAAGCAACTCACACAGGGATTTCGTTCTGATTCCGTAGATCCCAAGTTGGCTTGCATTATGGTATCAGGCGAGGAGAGCGAAATTTCTTCCGAATGGGCTACAGGAACAACTGAGACATGGGGTTCGCGGTCAGTCTGATGGACAACAATGATTGAGTGATCCTGGATGTGATGGGTCGAGTTGAAAGCTTACGCGAGCAATATCATTGATCTCCCCTAAGGCAGGGACTTGGGCGGTGACTTGGAGTTCATGGGCGGCCTAATCAACGACGATGGGCGATTATGAATGTGATGGGCTAAGTTCGCTTACAGGACAAAGATCCTTGATCTCCATAACAGGTACTGGGGCAGAGACTTGGTGTTCCTGGGTAGCCTAACCGACGACGATGTATAAGTAATTTTGGACGCGATGGGTGAACTTAGTTGAATACTCAAAATTATTTCAACAGCTTGATTAACTTGAGCGCTTTCAGCCACCGCACTAGCGGGAACGGATGGCATGAGGTCAGCGATGCTCGTTATGGCTGCCGATGTCGAAGTTTCTACCTCAGGCCCGGGGCTTGAACCAAGAGCATCGGTGGTGGTCAGAGATGTGTGTTTTGCTTTCTTAGACTTGCCAAGTGGGTGCTTCATATCGGTGAACATTGGGTTGTGGTGCTCGATACGCAGTGGACGATGAGAGGCAAGAAGAAAGACGTCCTGATTACATAAGAGCAGTTGCAAGAACTGCCACAGCCTTGTACCTTTACAGAAACTTCTTCAAATCATCTTGTCGCACTGCTTATAATGAAAGATCATTTATACTGGCATTGGTGGCCATCAATCGATGCATTGCTGCGCGCCAAGTGGTGATAACTAGGCCCATTACCCTTGACGCACCTATTCTATCAGGTAGTCCAACTTTTGCACCGAAAATTATACCACTTGATACACTCTAAATGTAACAAAAATGTACTGATGGCCTGATCCGACGATAAGGCTGTATATTTTACTACATACGTCTCGCTAACATCAAAAGAATCCGAGCTAGGGGCGTGGCACTGTTGATGGCTAACACAGCAATCATGCGGAACGCGGTCAAAGTATACTGTAAGGAACAAGACTAGCCAACCAACTTGCGGAAGGCTGCACGAAAAATTGTACAACAATTCGGCATTCCTAACCAGTGGAGGACAACAGATACAATTACAAGGGAAGCACGCAGGAGGCTCGTGAAGCGCAACAAAATCTGACACCAGCGGCGGAAGAGATTCTCGTAACCAATCTGCTGAACAAGGCTTTCCACAATCACTCAAAACCATCGAGAGGCTGACGATCCTGCTGCGAAAGGCTTTCTCGGAGATAACTGTAGTGCACTTGGTTGCTAGAGGAAGGAAAGGTGGAATCGGTGCGAGGACCTGTATGACATGGACTCTCCGCCTTCTAATCAAGGGACACAGCGCATCGTTGATGGCGGGGAGCGAAGGCTCAGCATAAACAAGGTGGCGCGAAAAATATTATAGTGCATGGGTATCCGCTAGTCTAAAGTGACAACAAGCGTAGAAGGTGAGACTAGGATATATTTTACTTGAAATCAGAAAAAGATGATTGACTTTACGGGAGGTGCAGATCTGAAACTGAAGCCGTCACTTGTCGTTGGTGTAATGGCTGGATGTTGATCAAAACGAGGTTTGAAAGGCGCATTATTGTGAACAGGTGGAGGAGCTTTCAGATTAGTCGATGTGACGAATTGAGGATTAGTCAAATTCAGGCACGTATTGAATTCAACTGTTTGAACCACGATATTGTGTACATCTCAAGAGGAGCAAAGTTTCAATCAAAAACGAAAAAGTCAACGAGTCCGACTGTCAAACGGACTGATCTCCCAGCGTGACACCGGACATGGGAACATCCCACACTAAGCAATTGGAAAGGATCCCAAGACAGGCAGTGCTTAAACCTTCCTATGTTGCTTATCGCCTTCAGAACCAAACATTTTGCACTTGGAGATCGCATGACAATGGTTCAAGATTCAGGGAGGGCCACCCGTGGTAGGCCTCAAGTCGATGGACGTCCTTGATCGATCCAGGAGACTTGGTTTTGGTAATGGTATCAGCCAAAGCCTCAATTTCAGCCACGGTTTCCTTGAGAGAGTAGGTGGATATTAGAAAATTTGAATTTGTTCGACAGCGAGGATATCCAGTCATACCTTGTCCAACTTGGATTTGAGCCAACTCTTGATTTCTCTAACTTGTCCATGGATCTGGACCTGAAAGTGTATCTGCTGCCTTGATCATGCCTATTAGCCATACGTTAGCAACCCAGCCTCACAGAAAAGACGACAATAGCACATACCATCTCCATTAAGTACTATCAAGACAACGAAAGACGGTTGGGAATTTTGCTCTACAGAATAGCGTATCGTTACATGCGTTTATCAATCACAACAAAAAAAAGGAAATTCACCTTGTATTCTCTCAGCAATTCGATAACTTTCTCGCTATAATCCCAGTTTCGACCTTCCTTCCTTGAATAATCAATTACTTTCAAAGCCTTCCGCTTCGTATTTCAAACGGAGTCCCAAATTGTTCTTCTGGTTATCTGACGTGATAGCCATGAAACTCGAAGTGATCTTTCCCAACGCTCTTCCAGGGATTCAGCAACCTTGAAAGAAGGGTAGTATCGACTAGCGTTCCGATAAACAACGACGTCTTTGAATTTATCGATTTCTGCCTTTTCGGAAGGGAAGAACTGGATAGAACATGTTTTAATATAACATGAATGTATGCGTGGCAGGGGAGGGATACGCACAGAAAGGATAACAAAGTTGTTTCTGTTGTTACAGGCACTTGAACAGCAACGCCGTTCTCCTAAGAATCTTTTTTTACTGCCCTCTCTTCCGATAGCTTAGGCGCCTCTCTCTAAGAACCGAGGGGTAAAGACATTTGCACAGCTTGTTGCCATTCTTTATCAGATCCTTCATAATCTTTCACGAACGCGCCGGATTTCAGGCGTTTCAAACCCTACTACAAAAAAAGACAATCGTCAGTCATTCAGGCCCCCAAAAAGCAGAACGACAGGAAAACAAAACAAGAATGACTAACCTTTCAAAGGCCGAACATGCAGTGCCACCTCAAGATCACCAGCAATAACATCACATTGTGTCGAATACCTTCCCTGAATCCATTCAACTTTCGACTTCCAATGATTCGATCCATGAGAAGTAGAAATCACTTTCGCAGGACTTCCAGGCGTAACCATGAACTTCTCATACTTGAACATCGAATCCGAAACAGCAACCACAAACCCTTCCTGCAAAAAATGGCCTATCCACAAACGTCCTTTCATTGACCATCTCTCGTGCGATTTCTTGCCTTCATACGTGTTTTTGATAGGGATGATTGTTACGGCTTTCTGTTCCGTGTACGTTGAAGGAGGGTATGGAGGGATGGGAACCCTGCCATGGCTTCGACGCCTAGAGCAACTCCGTCGCAGAGCCTGGAATGAGGTGTAGTCCATCCAAAGGAGGTAGATCGAATGCTTCCATTATACAAGGAGGGGAGGGAATCCTGGTATCGATGATGGATAAAGTGTCGTCTCGTCTGGGTTGAACCTGAATTTAGTGCCCGTTCCCCCAAGAGCTTCGATGTTGCTCCTCTGGTGTGAGACGATGTTCATGCGCTTTAAAAAATTGGTAAGAAATGACACAAACAAAATAAACAAATTCAACACACCTGCGATAGCTTTAAGCAGCCTATCTTAATAGATGGAATCTTCACAATCGCCTCCCAACCTCGCTTTTTCTCATTCAGATCCAACTCAAAACTCCAATGGATAAAAGTCGAGAATGGGTGAATTAGGATCATACATCAAATCCTAATCGTACCAAAAAAAGAGAATTGAGACCGACAAACATAAAAAAACGAATTTTGGGAGAAATGACGAACCCGATATGCTATTGGGATATGTTCCATGCTAGCAATAGGCAGTGCCCCCATCAATTGCTCATACGGTTTGAAAGGTATTCCAAGCTGGAATTCAAACGACATTTGATCAACATTTCGTAAATCTAACAGAAAAATGAAAGAAAGAAAAAAATGTCAGTTCCAACTTTCTCCCGACGCGTTCATGAAAGAATGGATGGAAGTACGTCTTGCCAATGGATGGCCATATCTCCCGTTACTCACTTGAGTTTCCCGGACTAACAACATTGTTATCCCCGGGTACCCACCCATCCCAGGTGGATGTAGTCTGCTTCGCGAAGATGAAGAACGTGTTCGGAAGCGAAATCCAAAAATCCAAAATCGGAAGACCTGGAAAGGCGCAGTGTCGGAAAAGGTGATTTTCCAGAGGTCTTGGGGCGTGCGTTCCTCCTCTCCTTGGGTGCAGTTAAGGCTGGGTTTGGAACAACTGGTGTTTGTCCATTTAATCCTGATGCAATTTCTGGAGAGCGGAGCCTTACCAACTTCAAAGACATCCTTGCCCATTCTCCAGCCCAGCCTGATACGAGCCATCATCACAGCAATGGGTAGCCATCTTTTGAATTATCTCCTACGACGCACACAGCCCCCAATTGCTGGCCCATCTCGTAACACACCTGCAACACCAACCAGGCAACCTAGCGAGCCTATGATTGCCAACAAAGAGGATGCGTGAATCATATGGCGCGCGGGTGACGACGCCGTCCAGCTCTCTTCTTCTGTCGAAAACACAGATAACATTTTCTACCTTCTTGCCAGCAGCCCCAGTTCTCGAGTACCTGCTAGAAATGCACCAATCATCAGTCCAACGAAGCATTACAGACACACACTGATGAACTCACCAAAGACTGCTCCTACTCGCGCGATAGCTCGGGAAGTCGTTGATGAGAGGAAAAGCGTGCCGCTTGTCGCCCAGCACGTTCATCTGAGTAAACTTGATCAATCCCTGTAGACGAAGGAGAACAAAACAAAAGACGATCCACTAAATTTTTTCCCAAAGGACATGGCCAATTACTGATGAATCTTGTGATAAGCTGCCAGAGAGGACGAGAGTCGTGAAAATGTAACAAGCCGGAACATGCCGGAATTGCACCAGGACGGCGTTCTACTACATAATCTCATTTTGAGGTCACATCACCACACCTACCGCCTCCTGTTCATCCACGGGCATGCGCATTAACATAAAAACCAACTACGTACGGGGACTGCTACAACGTCATCGAGGACGGCAAGATTCCCGACTTTTTGGCCATCTCCTCCTCTTCTCGCAAGTCTGGTCCTGGGACTATCGACTGAACGCTCTAGTGTATTTCACCGCTAAATATTCCCATCTTTCAGGTCAAAGGTCGTGGAGTTATGTGTCAATCAATCGATACTCACTACAAAGTCATTTTACATGAGGAAGAAATACTGATCTGGACCACTCTACCTCTATCTCGTCCCGCCAATTTTGACCCCGACAATCTTGCTCAACTTCCACCACTGATCAGACTTGAATTTCCAGTTGGTTTTGTACTCCATTCAGAACCCTCTCCCGCGTGGAGAACAGTATCTAGACGGTATTTTGGCTCCTCGCAACCTCTTTATTTCGACATGGTATATGTACGGCACTTGCAACTTCAACGTTTCAAAAAGGTCATCAAACCCAACGTGGGTGACGCTATTCGCCATTTCATTAATACTTTCCGACTAACTGCCCGTGATTCCAACGGGGCAACGACACCCTGTACTTGCGAGTTAACCTCTGATCTCTTTCAGGAATCAGTCTGGAATATATACCGGATCGATACTCTCTCGGTCCACCAACGCTATATCGCATTGGGACTTATCTGTAGTCAGGATGTTGTTGCCCGTCGATGGGCATGGACCCAAGTCATTCTTTGTGCTCAGTACCCGGTAAGTCTGTACATTTCAATTGGCACAGTACTGACAAATTAGTAGTCTTTGATTTTCTACCACATTGCGGCCCCGACAGCCGTGGCCTTGTCAAAACACGTACCAAGCGCCCGCGAAGCAAGTTAGCGACGCGTTGTACTAATTGTGGCGGAATAAAGGATGAGGGAGGTGTTGAATTGAAAAAGTGTAGAAGTGTAGGTCTTCTCTCTTGAATTGAGACTCTCGAACTTAGCCAGCAGATGCGAAGCCTAATTTTCTCCTATTTTTTATTTTCAGACATATCAGTAAAGACGCGTTTCCTTTTCCTTTTCTCTGGACTGGTTTAACTCTTAATAGTGCCAAAAGCACAATTAGTTGGTTCCAATATTTCTCATTGTCATTCATCATCGAACCTTGCCGTTGACCATTCCACAAGGTTCACCGTGGCAGAGTCGACGGAAGGATGTATCGACTCTCGAGGAACTCATTAAAAGCTTCAACGTAAACAGGTCGCTTTTACATTGGCCCCAAGTCTATCTCGTTCTGGAGTTCAATTTCCTCAACGAACGCTGCTTGGACAGACCTCTCCTCGCTTACACTGGCCTGGTAAAGTAACGGAATTCATCAACTTCTTCACTTATGGCGCTAAATTTGACAAAGAGAATTACGAAGGACTGCCCCAGTTTGATCTCCTCCCTTCCGAGCGATCTAGGATGCCTCGTCCATTGACTAAAATGAACCTGAAGCCATGGAAGATTGCTCAAACTGATGCTGATGCTGAAGGAAAGAGTGATAATCTTGTCATGTTAGTTCAATATATAAACAATGGGGAACAGGCTATGACTTGCCCTATTGTGATCACTGGTTATCCATTCTGTTTTAGACCATGAATTTTTTATTTTTGTGTTGCTTTCTCACCTTGGCTTAGGCTATGGCTGTGGTTTTGCAAACTTGAATAGGTAGGGGAGATGACACCTTGTAGTGTTCTATAAAATGCAGGTTGTGAGTGTGGGTGTGACATTTGGCTGGTATGTTCACCAGGGATTGCAATCTACTAGTATTGTTGTGTGGGCCAGTGTCACCAAGTGTCACTCAACGGCTTCTGGTGAGTAGTCACATTAGTATATCGTAGAACTTACTAGTTACACTTGTACATGGTATCTAAGACTGTCATTTCTTTGACAGATAAATAATAATTCCTCAATTCACAAAGCTGCATTCAATAATGTTTGCTTGGCAGAGGAGAGTTGTAGACCAGAATCATTGGAAAGATATGACTGTGTTTACCACAGTGACTTCAATTTCAAGTTGCAATTAAATTTTTGAATTGGCAATTGTTGGTGGTGGTAAAGAGAGAGTTACATTGGAAATCCCCCTAAGTTCAAAAAATTCCTAAATACAGGAGTTTAACTTGCTCTGCTAAAAATAGCCATGTGAAAAGGCAATAGGTTACATCCACATTATCAAATTTGTCAGAACCTATGCAGTTACAATGCTTACCCATCCTACAGGTCCATATAGGGCTACATAGTGGTGAAAGTTTATTTATTTTTACAGACAGAAACAGAGTTGTAAAGTTTCAATAATTTGAGAAAAAGAACTAAACTGACAGTCCAATTGCTGGAACCAGAACTGGAAGTTGGAACCAAACAAGCAAACATTTCTGTTTATGTGAATGGTACCCAAGGTAATGGAGACCATGGTAACTATCAATAGAAAAAGCTAAACATAAACGACAAACATGTGTAACTGCAGATCACATCTGTGTAAACTAAAGAAGAGGAGTGGCAAATGTGTAGACTAAGGCAAGTAAGCAACATAGCTGATGTAAGGCATTCCTTGACAGATCACCAGTTCCAATTCAGAAATTTGGCATCACTCTGGAAAATAATTGTTCTTGTGGTAACAATCAGTTAGGCTTGATAAGTTCACAATGCTAATCCAGAAACTATATTTGAGAACAAACATTGAGCAATGAAGTAAAAATGCTGAGTAAAATAGAAGAATTATGCATACCTCTAAAACCAAAACCTCTCCTGATGAATATCCAAGGCATATCTTAGACAGATGTCGACTTATAATTGATGGTTTGCAGAAAGGAGGTGGAATCACAATTCTCTGAAGGTTTTTGGTATGGAATATAGTGTTTTCAGATATTGCAAGGAAAGATGGCTGGGATGAGAGATAAATATCACCATGAGAATCTCTCCAGGTAAAAACACCATCAGGAAGTGGTGATACAACATTGAATTGAGTGTTATCAGATGAAGATGGAACAGGGGTATATCCTACTTCACATGCTCTTGTGGCTACATTCCAGATCCATACAGAGTGATCAGAACATACAGACACAATATGCATACCATCAGGAGAGAATATGGCAGAATTGAAGGATGAATATCCTTTCAGCTCTGCTTCACACTCTCCTGTGGCTGTATTCCAGATACGTGCAGTGTGATCATAAGATGCAGACACAATATGCATACCATCAGGAGAGAAGACAGCAGAATCGACCCGCCCTGAATGTCCTTTCAGTTCTGCTTCACACTCTCCTGTGGCTGTATTCCAGATCCATGCAGTGCAATCATAAGATGCAGACACAATATGCATACCATCAGGAGAGAAGACAGCAGAATTGACCCACCCTGAATGTCCTTTCAGCTCTGCTTCACACTCTCCTGTGGCTGTATTCCAGATCCGTGCAGTGTGATCAGAAGATGCAGACACAATATGCATACCATCAGGAGAGAAAACAGCAGAATTGACCCAATTTGAATGTCCTTTGAGCTCTGCTTCACACTCTCCTGTGGCTGAATTCCATATCCATGCAGAGTGATCATCAGATGCAGACAAAATATGCATACCATCAGGAGAGAAGACAGCAGAATTGACACAGTCTGAATGTCCTTTCAGTGCTGCTTCACACTCTCCTGTGGCTGTATTCCATATACGTGCAATGTGATCATGACATGCAGACACAATATGCTTACCATCAGGAGAGAAGACAGCAGAATTGACCCACCCTACATGTCCTTTCAGCTTTGCTTCACACTCTCCTGTGGCTGTATTCCAGATCCGTGCAGTGTGATCATAAGATGCAGACACAATATGCATACCATCAGGAGAGAAGACAGCAGAATTTACCAGTCCTGAATGTCCTTTCAGTGCTGCTTCACACTCTCCTGTGGCTGTATTCCATATACGTGCAATGTGATCATGACATGCAGACACAATATGCTTACCATCAGGAGAGAAGACAGCAGAATTGACCCACCCTACATGTCCTTTCAGCTTTGCTTCACACTCTCCTGTGGCTGAGTTCCAGATATGTGCAGTATGATCATTAGAGGCAGACACAATATGCATACCATCAGGGGAGAAGACAGCAAAATTGACATAGTCTGAATGTCCTTTCAGCTTTGCCTCACACTTTCCTGTGGCTGTATTCCAGATACGTGCAGTGTGATCAGAAGATGCAGACACAATATGCATACCATCAGGGGAGAAGGCAGCAGAATTAACACAGTCTGAATGTCCTTTCAGCTTTGCCTCACACTTTCCTGTGGCTGTGTTCCAGATTCGTGCAGTGTGATCAGAAGATGCAGACACAATATGCTTGCCATCAGAAGAGAAGAGAGCAGATCTGACCCAGTCTGAATGTCCTTTGAGCTCTGCTTCACACTCTCCTGTGGTTGTATTCCATATTCGTGCGGTGTGATCATAAGATGCAGACACAATATGCATACCATCAGGTGAGAAGACAGCAGATTTGACCCAGTCTGAATGTCCTTTGAGCTCTGCTTCACACTCTCCTGTGGCTGTATTCCAGATCTGAGCAGTGTCATCATTAGATGCAGACACAATATGCATACCATCAGGAGAGAAGACACCAGAGTTGACACTATTTGAATGTCTCAACACTGCTTCAGACAGGCTCCATGCCTTCCTCCTTCCCACACAGAGCTTCCATTGACAGTCCATTCTACTTCCATATGTTTTCCAGATATCTGATTTTTCTGGCAGCCAAGCTAATGCTGATGGACATCCTTCAAGGCTGTTTCTCTTAATGAAATCAAAATTCTCTTTCAAAAACCATTTAGCATCAATCACTGTTATAGCCAACTGCTTTTGGGTCTAATTTCTTTTGTAAGTGTAATTTATTTGCAACAACACAATCACTTACATTTGCACAATTTTCTATCTTATATAGTGCATGCATTGCAGTTCCCAACTTTCCTAAAATACTCAAACAATCCATCCATCGCAGAAGATGTGTTTGAAAAAAATCTTTCAACTTATCAGATCCATTGGCATTGTTGGCATAGGTGAAGTGAAAGGCCCAGCTATCACATGCATATGCAAGTGATTTGGAAATACCTTCACATTTCCTCTCTGCCAAGTAAGAAACATCCCTTTTACCTGACCACTCTGTATCCATTAATGATAGACACTGAAGTGCTAGGGATTCATGTGAAACACAAGGGTCAAGATAGTACTTTGAGGAAAGCATCTGATTACTGATGAAATTATAGAAGGAGGCATGGAATGTTGAGATGGGTACATGAGGGTCTTGAGATGGAATATATATCAAGGAATGAAGAGAGGAAAAGGCAGCCTGAGTGTGCTCTATGGGCATTTCCATCAAGGTACTGATGGCAGTCATAGAAAGAGGATTATAGACATATACAACAGCTGTGAGAACCATGTCTATATTTTTCCTCTCCTTTTGAGTTGTAAAGGCATAGGCAGCATCCAAAATTCTTTCATAAAGAATATCCAGTGGATGGGTTACATCAGATGTTGCTTCCAATGCCATATTGACATTGACCACATCTGAAAGACGCTGAGGCATGCCATAACTACCCTTCTGAGCAATATATTTGCAGACAGTTGCTGCATAAATGAACAAGGCACCAGACATATTGACAAGGCTTTCAACTTCAGCCTGAGGAGGCCAATTAAGCCTATTGTACTTTACTTGGCCATCAAGCAAGCAAGCTTTAATATAAAGCTCAATATCAGCCTTGACAATCTCCTTTTCAACCTCATGAAGGATGAAGTTGGAATGATCCCAAGAATGATCAAAAGTCTCCTTGAGCACTATCTCTGGACGACTAGTGATGAAGAACTTGACTGGAAGAGATTTACTATGCTTTAAGATCACAGAAAGTAACTCAGCCACAAGGGACTGGCTGGAGCACTCATCCAGAGCATCAAGGACAATGACTGGGACATCTACTACTCTGGTATCCCTGTAAGCATTAGTGAGTGGTTTAACAATGAAATTCAGGAACTGGTTCCTAATCCTCCAAGATGAACAGTCAGGATCAGCTTCCACCACATCCAGGATAGGTTGTGACAGGGAAGGAAGATACTTGGCCAACTGAAGGGCGATGGTGGGGATGATGCAACGAACATCACTAGTATCAACCCGGAGGTGAGAGGAGAAGAAGGTACCACCAAGGGAATCCTTTTCACGAAGGATTTCACTGAATGAGTAAGCAATTGTCGTTTTGCCGGTTCCAGCCATCCCATTGAGCCAGTATACCTTTGTGGTCGTATTATCATTTGCCCACACTTGCAGCGCGTCAAGGATTGCCTTGCGAGTGTTCTTCGTACATGCGTTGCGTGGTGCAGGGGATGCTGCGTCGTATTCCGCAAACTCGGCGCGTGGCAAGAGATTCTCACGTAGCGCAGTCTATGAAGTAAGTTTTGGTGAAGATCGTCCTGTAAAACCATACACACTCACTAAAATTTGAGGCTTCGTTCGTTCATTTCCAACGGCGCTGAATATATTCTGGACCTGACAAGATAGAACCGTTAGCACGCGGATTGGCACTCACGCTACTAGAATGACACTTACGTTATTGGCCATGGTAATCGTTGCCTGTGGCATGTATACATTCTGAGCACCTTTCAAGAAAGACATTGGACTATGGGTGGTCGGAGACATGTGCTAAATGAGTAATAATTAGTGACGACAGTCGTGAGCGCAACATGGATGCTGACCATGGCTGGAGTTTCTGGTCCTTGGCTACTAGCGGAGCCAAGTTGCCTGGGCACAGCAGGTCCGGATGCGGGTACAGAGATTGGAGAGGATACTGTGTATGCTTCAGTACTCGCAACTGCCGAGGCAGGTGCGCGATCGACGCCGACCACAGGGACCATTTCGGGCCGAAAAACACTTGAAAGTATGAGGATCAAGTAAATATCAGCCAACGGGATTTAGTTACCCACCTTGTTCCTGCATCCACCACCGCCATATGATTATTACCAGAGCTTGAACCCACCTCGATCGATGATGGTGTAGGTAGGCGCTTCAAATGAAAAAGAGAAGATAACTGCCTTTTGAGAGAATGAGCAACTTTTTCTACGCGATTGTCCCCAGATGGTCTTTCGCTCGACATGATGATACTAATAGTCTCAGTGATACAGAGAGCGTCGTCACACTATGCAGTGGAGTTCCCACGATGAAGCGCGGAGTTCAAAAGAATAACAGTAACGTGATGGCTCATAAAAACGTCCTCCGCCCTACTAGTACTCTTATCTTGCGCAAGCACAGGTTAACATCATTTCAGTGCCACTTCGATAGATTTATCCTGATACATACGCTTCGGAACAGTACTGATATGAGGATTGAGAGACAGGAGAAGCCTTTTCGAGGCCACAGTTTCATGGAGGTGGGATCAGAGTCCGTTCAACAATGTGGACGGAGAACCATGGGAAGACATGATATCAGTTTCATATTTTCATGCTACTCTGCGAACGAGCCTAAGAGATTGTAAGTTATTAATAATTATAGGGGGGAAAATAAAAGGGGACCAACGGTCAATTCACCACCGATATGCGCTACCTTGCGCTACCAAGTACTGTCGATCGAGAAATAAACCCAAACGACGAGGACGAGAAGAAAGACAACAGTCTATGCTGTTGCACCTGGACCTAAAACCATCTCTTCCTGCATTATTTTTTCTATAACAAACCTCCCTCTTCCTAGCGGCCGCAAATACATCCAAACTTTCCGAGTCGTCAGATGTTATCACCGTAAACCTGTGTTCCACAAACTGGGAATTGGAAATATGATACGATGCCAGTATCAGCTGTTTTTTGAGCCCCATTGCGCGTCCGAAGAGGTCAACCCCGAAGGCTTGTAAATAATAGTTTAAGGATTTGGTACATATGATTAATCCAAGTTTCACTTGCGTCCAGAACCATAGAGCCGCGGAACCATCAAAGGAGTTTGTGATTCGTACACGATTGAGGATATCCGGAGGAATAGTCTCTTTGTTCTTGTTTTTTCGATGTCATAAATGGATAGTTTGGGTTGTTCGCAATCGTTAAGACTGTGTCGTCCGGATACTGAAAGAGATGAAGGTATTATGTACCGAGGGAAAAAATCGTTGGGAGACTCTCAAGAACGCCGATGGATGAGGAACGCCTCCATCTTTAAAGGGGAAGAACCTGGAAGAACCCGAAACTGTTGACAGGAACATCGGGGTCGAAAAGACGGATTCCCGTTTGACCGTCAGTAGTAGCAGCAATATTTCCTCCAACGCTTTCCCTGACAGCAGATTAAACACTACTTACTCACAAGCTATGGGTTGAAGACGCACCATTGTGCCATTGCTCCAGAAGCACAAAAAGCACAAAAAGTATCGGAAATAACGCTCAAGGGAGTTGCGATATTTTTCTCGAGGTTCCACAGAGTACCTCAAGCAGGGTTACCATTTAGTGTCATGAGTGGGTCGTTATAAACTCTGTCAAAAAAATATCGCGAGAGCAGGAGAGACGATCATGGCTTCAAGTGCCCGTATTCCGGAGGTTCCGTTCTGTACCAAGTTCCATCCTGCGGCGGAAACAGAGTTAAGAACAGCACCATTGAACGCCAGTGAGGAATCTAGTCCAAGAGTAACGCAATTCTGTCTCAAGATGGAAGGGATTAGCAGGAGCGGTTTAGAAAAATTGAAAATGTGTTTAGGCTTTTACATCTTCGTTTCAAATGTGTACACTGCCACGCCAGAGCATTTTCCGAAAGACAATCACAAGAATATTTGATGACGAAACACAAAGTGGTTCGACGACGTATTTGTGATCCATGAGAGCTCCCAATTATTCGAAGCCAAGGTCGTTCGTCGGCATAACCTGGGAGCGTGCTCGAGGAAATTGGTTTATATAGGGAATTCCTACTGCGCCTCAGACTTCTCACTCACTCTGGATTATAATGGTTTATTCTTCAATAGTAGTTGTATTGAAAAGTTCGACTTACGGGCCCCCCCATTTTTTTTTTCATCTCCCAGTGACATTACGATGTAGCTATTCAGTTCTTCGGTTCGCTCTGTAGCAAAATGTTTTTCGCGGTGGACTTTGGCTGCAAGCAGAGAGTAATCTATCACACAAAGAACCATCTGTTGAACCAGGACGTGAGATTCACTGCGGTCATGATACCTTTAAGTGAATGGTTTGTGAACCCACCGCCATCTCGTCAAAATGAAGTCGTCCGATATACCCACTTTCAACGACTCTAGTGATTGATATTCAGAAACTGAGATCTTGGTTCGTCACCGGTTTTTTGGCACCAGTTTTATCGAGTTTCCAGATAGGAATAGCAGACTCTGCTGTTATTTTCGACGACTTGTCTACTTGCATATCCAGATCTCCTGGTATATCTTCATCAGTATCTTCGCCAGCGGATCGAAGTCTGGGAAGAACCCCAAGAGTCGAGCAGAGTGCCTTGTATCGAGACCGAATCTGGCGTAGAAGTCTCGATATGTCAAGTGAGGAAGCAGCGTCGTCTGAGATGGATGGATTGACGCGTGGAAACTGGGAGATATATTCGAGTAGATGTCGGATGTGCTGGGAGGATCGGCTGCCACAAAAGAAACGATAAGTCAGATAACAAAAGTGCTTTAGGAGAATCTACCCCAACTCGTCTTCCTTTGACTGCTGTCTGAGGATCGCCCTCCAGGTCAATGCGAAACCTTCATAGAGCCTGATTTCCTCCCACATTTCGAATCCTTTTTCCTTGCCTAACGATCTTTCTATTAATCCATGCATACGTCCGTGTGTAAAACCATCGTGATATCCCGAATCGTAGAAACTGGTGATCATACAGGTCAAAATATTGTGAAAATATTCGCAGTTTTGAGGAAGTTGACAGTGCATACCTTTGTTCAACATGAATGAGAGACTCTAAGTCAAATACCTCTGTCATTTTGAGAAACGTATCCGGCAGGTGTATCGGCATTTGTATTTGTTATGCGGAAGTGTCTAGCCAGTCTTGGGATTGAACTTCATTCCAGGGATAAAGATTCAATACTCTCTAAATCGTCCAGAAGGAGTGAACGCAGGAGATAAACCGACCTCACAAACACATCAGTTTAAAAATGACACTCTAGCGAGCAACTGCCAACCACAGCCAAGATGCAAAGAGGTCATATTATGACGCTTTGCGGAATGCCTTGGGGGAGGCAAGGAGAGATTGTGTCAGTCAGAAGAAATTGAAGAAAGGATACGATGAAGAGGAGGAGGAAGATGAGGAAGGTGATTCTGTGTGAAAAGGTATTTTGGAGATCGGAAGCTCTTGAAGTCATTACTGACATCAAAACCCCCGTAGATTCGAGCTCTTTCGTACATTGCGCCTTTGTCTAGATCTACACATTGAACGAGATCTCTTGTCTACAACTTCCAACAACCCAATCTCTCCACCGTACCGAATTGTGTTCCATTTCATATTACCTCAAAGCGAACCAACTCCTTGGTTAGGTCCATGTAGGTGCTGGGCTCTCATTCGAGTCTTGAAAGAAAGTGATATGGATGTTGATTCAGGACATAGTTCATCTGACGAAACGTCTGCAGTTTTGATGGGAGGGGAGGGTGGCATTGGGAATGGAGATACAGGCTGTACCGCCTGTCCCACCGTTGCTACCTTCAGTTCCGGTTTCAAGATTGCTCTCGGTGTTGCCTTTTATAATGGACAGGGATCGACTCTGGATTCAGGAATAACCATGTCTTCCCCTTCACCGAATTTTTGGATTCTTCTTCCTCTGTCACTTCCTTCGTCCTCAGCTTCACAAGCATATATGCGTAAATCTCCCATCCAGCGTCTGGTTAGCTCTTACCTATAGGCCTTTGGCTTCTCAACCTAGGCTGTTGGGTCAGAGACCGTTACTGCAAAGTCAGATAGTAACGCTTGGGTCGGAGGCTGGAGGTATGGTAGGAGTGGGATACTGGCCGAGGTTGAGATCGCAGGTCTCCTTTGCTGGTGCCACCACCACCACTGCTCCATCTGATGTCACGGTTGTCAGTCCTTGAATGGGATACCTCCATCGATGTGGCTGTTGGACTTACGTATACGTCGGAGCTGGTGTTGTGGGTGCGGAACTACAGGATCATGCTGTTCATGGTGATGGTAACGTGGATAAGGTTGTGGATTGATTTATGAATCAGCCTATGAATCATTACGATCATTTGGACCAGGAGGAAAACCAGCGAGACGACGGACGCAGGGAGAAGGAGGGTTGGTAAGAGATTTGCAATGGACGAAGCTCAAGATGAAATACGAATGCTACTACCAACCCGACCACGATCCTCAACACCACCGCCAGGAGTTGGCTTCCGTCAAAATGGTGGGGTGTTGGTGAGGCCTTCGTCGGTTTCTATCTTGTCTGCGTCCGGTTCGACGCCATCGGTGTCTGCTAGAGGTTCACCTTCGAGGTCATTATATGCGACTCCTTTGTCCTTCGAATCGCAAATCGGAATTGTCCCCATTTCCGCAGTATTCTTTAGATGGTCACAATGATTAGGCGGCACTGGAAGCATCTGCGAGAGGGCGAAAAGATACAAGGTGAATAGTGGCAGAATTTGGATACACAATGGGTGATTTCCCGTACCATTTTAGACGCGACAGCAAGGTAGCACTGGGTAGAGGTTAAAGTTAAGTCATTAGCAGTTGGAAATATCGAGTCGATGGCAGTCAACTGCCCCTCTCATTCCCGAGCATACCAATTCCTCACCCTGAATCAAGACTGTACTCACTAATATCATGCATAAGTAAAAGTCAAAAATTAAAATTAAAAATTAAAAACTACACAAGTTGATCAAATCCAACAAATCAACAGTCTAACATGCACCACCGGGAGGTCAACTATCCCTTTTGTACCTTTCCTCATCAAACCACACCTCACCTGTGACCTGATACCACTGGCATCTTGTAACACTTCTCCTCCCGATGTATAAGGCATGGGACAGGATCCAAGCAGGTGTCATTAGTGTATACCCACATCTATTTAGCTCTCAGGCTGGCTGTACACATTTCTTTTCTGTATATAAATAATAACTCAGAACAGCTGAGAATTTGCTCGGAATTTTCCTAGTGATTTCTATTTGCAATCCTAATAGACTCGATAAGTACTAGGAATTCTGAGTCCAGGCACATTTCTGCCAAATTTCTGCTAAAAAAAATTCCTAGTAAATTCCAATTAGTTTTTGAAAGTCCAGTTAGGTCCAGTTATTTGATGCCCAGGGGCTCTAACTAAGACCGAGACCAGTTAGCCTTCATTCCAAAACCAAAAATAACTTAACTGGACCACAATTAACCAGTTATAGTCAGTTATTTGCAGTTACTAACTGGTTAGGACTGAAAAACAGAAATTCGGCTGAAACCAGGCAAATTCATCCAGATATGTCTAAGTAAATATTATTCCCCTGTATCCTAGCTTTAAAACGAGCACAGGAATGCTTAATTTGGTGAAGAATTGACATATTTATCTTAAAATTCTACTATTTTGACTAATATTTAGAGATTTCACAATAACTTGGTCAAATTTTGAGCATTTTTGATGTTTGTGGGTGCATTTTGAAGGGGTAAAATAGGCCTTTCTATAACCAGTTATGTTATTTTCAAAACTAACTAACCCTAACTGCAGTCAGGTTAGCATTGCAGTTAGGTCCAGTTATTTTCCAGTTATTTTCTGGTTATCTGGTTAGCTAACCTAACCTTCAAACACTAAGATAGATGCCACCAGGAACCAGCACCCCTACATAAACAGCTTACTAAGTGCCAAGAGCAGTGAAATGTTGGGTTTGAGAAATTTCTAAAAAAAATAAAGCTGGAAAAGCATTAAAAACGACATTGGAGAATAAAAAAATTATCCTACAGTTTTAGGGATATTTTTTAAGCTTTTAAGCACATCCAGATGGGCTTTATAAGATTCCTGTTAGGGCAACCTACATATAAGAGGAGACAGGGACTCTAGGGAGAGTGGGGAGTCTATAAAGACTAGGTGACAGTAGCAATGAGCTAGCAAAGTAGGGATTTCCAGTTAATAATGAGATAAGGTCAGTAATTACTGACTACTACTCAAAATAGGGTGGTAGCCAAACAGTGGCAAATAAATATGTAATCAAGTCGAAATAAGGATAAAATGTCAACAGTGAGGATGGTATATACTTCAGGGTTATCCCCTAACAATTCCTTGAACTCAGCAACAATTTCAGCAGGGAGTGTATGGTGGCCATGATATTTCTTGCTGGCCCAAGAAGCTTCTGGACCTGAAAGGCCCTGTGCGTATGAGTTGATGAACCTTGCAGAACAGTTGGCATATCTGTGGAATGTCATAAGTCAGTGAAAGCATAACACAGTTTAAATCAGATACTATACTGTAAGATTTGGAGCTGTGGGACTTCATCAAGACAAGCAATGGGTGTCTGTGCCACTATCGCACTCTAATCACGCTTCAAGATGTCAACAAAAGATCTGAGATTAGACCATGTGATGCTTTATGTAAGTGGCAAAATGTTTGGCTAAAAATTTGACTGAATTTTCTTTTACCTTTTCTGTGCACAAAAGTGACATTGGAAGCTTTTTCCAAGTTCAATAAAAAAGGAGAAATTTTCATTGATCAAAGAAGTTTTTAAGAATTCTAAGCACAGAGATATGTTTACAAAGTAGCTCTAATCTGTTTGGTGGGCTCGCATTTTCAAAATATTCCTTTTGTGGCAGGTTATTGAGGTTGAGAAATTGAGCTCAATCTGCTTACATAATGGGTGCCGGTTGGTGGCATCTATCTTAATTCCAATTGGACTCTGATTGGGATAGGTGGGACCTGGAGTGTAAAGGGCTCATTGAGGGAGTATGTATAGGTGTTTCTTTATTTCCAAAAAAGAAGGTTCTGGCCCCAGTGTCTGCAGAAGATGCAATTTTGAGAAAGTGCCAGAAATAGATACAAAAAAGGAAATTGATGAAATGAAATTTATCAGGATGGTCACACAGTCACACTGACTCACAGGTAACAAGGCCTGACAATCCTCTGTATGTTAGCTGAAATATGGATTTTTACTGTTGACAATTGAATTGACATTTATAACTAATAGTCAATTAGAAAATACATACTAAAAGAAGTTATATAGCTAGGAGATGAGCAATTTTGTTTGATTAATAGGTTATAGGGAAATAATCTGGTACCATAATGGTTTGTCAATGAAATCAAAATTGCTTTCTGGGTAACTTTGACACATTATTCTCTGCTACAAAAAAGAGGGTTTTAAAGTTACAAATCATTGTATATTTCAGACAGTAAATAATGCACAGTAGTGCACAAACTAAGGTGTAGATACATAACAGAAAAGTGAAAATGTATGTGTTTCTGGTTTTGAAATATGTGAAAGTAAATAGGGTAAAGTACAAATTGTTTTATACTTTGGTTGGTTCTTCAAACTTGGACCATGTTCATCCTGATTAACACTTCTGATTTCAAGTGTACTCAATATCACCGGAACCTTGAGATGCTCTGCTTCATTCCACCTTCTCTAATTGCATGATAGGGTTACTATATTTCCAGTCTGGATGTTCTGCAGCAAGCTTCTTCCTCATGTCTATAACTTGAACCTCTAGTTGCTCTGCCTCTTTCCACCTTCCCTGATTATGGTATGTGGCTGCTAGGTTTTCCATGCTTGTGATGGTGTCTGGATGTCCTGGACCAAGAATGTCCTTCCTCATGTCCATGACCTGAACAAATAGCTGCTCTGCCTCATTCCACCTTTCCTGATTCCAGTATGTGGCTGCTAAATTTCCTATGCTTGAGAGAGTGTCTGGATGTTGTGCACCAAGGACCTTCTTCCTCATGTGCATGACTTGAAGCTCCAGCTGCTCTGCTTCATTCAACCTTCCTTGATTATGGTATGTGGTTGCTAGATTTCCCATGCCTGTGAGGGTGTCTGGATGTTCTGCACCAAGAACCTTCTTCCTCATGTGCATGACTTGAACCTCTAGCTGCTCTGCTTCATTCAACCTTCCCTGATTACGGTATGTGGCTGCTAAATTTCCCATGCTTAAGAGGGTGGATGGATGTTCTGCACCAAGAACCTTCTTCTTTATGTCCATGACTTGAACCTCTAGCTGCTCTGCCTCATTCCACCTTCCCTGATTCCAATATGTGGCTGCTAAATTTGCCATGCTTGTGAGGGTGGATGGATGTTTTGCACCAAGGACTTTCTTGCTCATGTCCATGACTTGAATCTCTAGCTGCTCTGCCTCATTCCATTTTCCCTGAATACGGTATGTGGTTGCTAGATTTGCCATGCCTGTGAGGGTGTCTGGATGTTCTGCACCAAGGACCTTCTTCCTCATGTGCATGACTTGAACCTCCAGCTGCTCTGCTTCATTCAACCTTCCCTGATTACGGTATGTGGCTGCTAGATTTCCCATGCTTAAGAGGATGGATGGATGGTTTGTACCAAGAACTTTCTTCCTTATGTCCATGACTTGAAGCTGTAGCTGCTCTGCCTCATTCCACCTTCCCTGATTCCAGTATGTGGCTGCTAGATTTGCCATGCCTGTGAGGGTGTCTGGATGTTCTGCACCAAGACCTTTCTTGCTCATGTGCATGACTTGAACCTCTAGCTGCTCTGCCTCACTCCATTTTCCCTGATTACGGTATGTGGTTGCTAGATTTGCCATGCCTGTGAAGGTGTCTGGATGTTCTGCACCAAGGACCTTCTTCCTCATGTGTATGACTTGAACCTCTAGCTGCTCTGCTTCATTCCACCTTCCCTGATTACGGTATGTGGCTGCTAAATTTCCCATGCTTAAGAGGGTGGATGGATGTTTTGGACCAAGAACCTTCTTCCTCATGTCCATGACTTGAACCTCTAACTGCTCTGCCTCATTCAACCTTCCCTGATTCCAGTATGTGGCTGCTAGATTTGCCATGCTTGTGAGGGTGGATGGATGTTCTGGACCAAGCACCTTCTTGCTCATGTTCATGACTTGAAGATACAGTTCCTCTGCATTCTTCCAGTCTCCATTTTCCCTCAGTACTAGTGCAAAATTAGTATATGTATCATGATAGTAGTGCCTGATAAGTCCCATCTGTCTTCCATGTAACTCATTTGCCTTAATATGTGGAAGGATCAATTGTCGTAATGCATAATCCTGAGTTGTAAATCTCTCTGGGATTGCACAAGACAAAATTCTTCTTCCCATCTGCCATATTCTTTGCTGCTCAGGTTTCGACATTCGCTCTCGACTCCAGCAGTGCACCAAAGGATGAATAGACAACATTTTAGATGATTGTCCTTTTTTCATCAAGGAGAATGACAGAAGTACACCAATGCCTTGCCCAAACAGGAAGTCATCCCACTGACCATCCTTATCCAGTGTAAGTAGAGTATGGTCCAATAAGTTGATTGCTTGGGGTAACCTTTCAGCTACCTCATTATCAATAGTATATTTCCTGGACTCCTTAGCAGCAGATTGGAATATGTCTTTAGAAATGTTGCTATGATGATAGAAAGCACATATTTGAAGAATTAGAATTGCAGCCTGGGCTGCTTGTGCAGTTCCAGTGTCAGATTGTCCACTAGCTCTCCTTTCTATTTCTCTAAAGGATAAATCCCAAGTCCCATACACTGTTTGATTATAGTTGGATGCTCCTGTGAATGCAGCATCTGACATGAGAGCCTGACGATGTAAGGAGAATTGTCTCAGATAATCATTGAGATCACATTTCCCAGCTTCAATATAAGCACCAGCTTGATCAACAGCAAGAGGAATATAGCCAAGTTCATTGACAATCCCTTTAGCAGCTTGCTGATGCTCAGGTAATGAATCCAAAGAGCCAGACTTAAGGAGTAGAGATATAGCATCTGACTCCTCCATCTCATTGATCACAATTCTGTTCTCAAATGATACAATCCTTCCCATGGATTGGTCTCTGCTAGTAATGAGAATATTACCTCTGTTACCTGGAGGAATGAACTTGGCCACTACCTCTGGAGAAGGATCATCAGCATTATCATACACAGTCAACCATTCCTCTTGAATGTGAGATATCCACTGAAGGGCAGACTGAACTGAGCCATCTACACCAAATACCTGTGCAGCAGGAATGGTGGATATTTCCTTGAAAGACATTGTAATGCTCTCAAGAGAGGAGGCATCAACCCAGAACACATATGAAAAACTTGAGTAAGAAATGAATCCACACTGTTGTTATGAATATAATTTGAAGACACTTACCTGTCAGACATATTTTCTGTGAACTTGAGACAGATCTGGGTCTTTCCAATCCCTCCCAATCCCCAGAGGAGACAAGAACGCCTTGACATCCGTTCACTATTAGTACGAGGACCAAAAATCTTCCCAAGTTTGTCGAGTATATCTTTCCGTCCAGTAAAGATTGGACTGGGATTTGGGTTTTGAAGTACGGGGGTCTTTATCTGCCCTTGGCGATTATTCGCCGGGGGCATATTGACTATATAGTTCTGGCAGATGTAATATGTATAATTGTTGCGAAGTCATTTGTACAGTATAAGAGAAGACTTACAAAAGTGCCGCCAGCGATGAATAAATTCTGGGCATTCGGAAAGAAACCCGAGCCAGAATTCTGAGTCTTGTTCATCAGGACTAGCCGAGAACATCAGGTGTAAGCAACTCACCCAGGGAATTTGTTCTGATTCCGTAGATCCCAAGTTGGCAGGCGAGGAGAGCGGAATTTCTTCCGAATGGGCTACGGGAGTGACTGAGACTTGCAGTTCATCATAGTCAGTCTGATGGACGAGATGATTGAGTGACTATGGATGTGGTGGGTCGAGGTTGGATGCTTACGCGAGCAAGATCATTAATCTCCACCAAAGCAGAAACTGGGGCGGAGACTTGGAGTTCATGGGCGGTCTAATCGACGGTGATGATTGAGTGATTATGGATGTGATGGGCTAGGTCGAACGCTTACGGGAAAAAGATCACTGATCTCCAAGGCAAATACTGGGGCGGGGCCTTGGAGTTCCTGGGTCGACGACGATGGATAAGTAACTTTGGGCACGGTGGGCGAAGTTGAATACTCACTGTATTTCCAACGGCTTTATGAACTTGAGCGCTAGCGGGAACGGATGGTATGAGATCAGCGATACTCGTTATGGCTGTCGATGTCGAAGTTGCTACTTCAGGACTTGAACCAAGAGCATCGGTGGGGGTCAGAGATGTATTTTTTTCTTTCTTAGACTTGCCAATTTTCTTATAAAGGCGCTTCATATCGCCGAACATTGCGTGGTGCTCGATGCGTGGTGATGAGACTGTGATGATAGGCAAGAAGAAAGACGTCTTGATTACATAAGAGCTGTCGCCTAATTTTACCTCAAATCATCTTGTTGAATTTTTATAATAAAAAATCACTTATATTGGCCAAACTGGTGGCCATCGGATGCATTGCTGAGCACTAAATGGTGATAGCCATTACCCTTGACACACTCGATTTCACAAGTGCAAATTTGCACCGAAAATTGACACACTACAGTCACTACTGGCCTGGTCTGATAAGGCTGTGTTTTACTACTACATATGTCTCCTGCATCGAAAGAATGCGAGCTAGGTGCGTGGCTTTGTTGACGGCTAACGCAGCAATCACGCGGAACGTAGTCAAAGCACACTGTAAGGAACAAGACCAGCCAGCCGACCTGGGGAAGGGTGGGTATGGTAGGAGTAGGATAATGGCCGAGCTGAGATCACAGTCTCCTCTGCTGGCGCCACCACCACCGACTGCTCCATCTGATGTCACGGTCGTCAGTCCTTGAAATGGGATGCCTCCATCGACGTGGCTGTTGGACTTGATGCGACTTATGTGTATACTTGGAAGGAAATGGTGTTGTGGTGCGGAGCTACAGGATCATGATGTTCATGGTGATGTTGACGTGGAAATACCAACCCGACCATGATCCTCAACACCACCACCAGCAGCTGCCTTTCCGTCAAAATAGTGAGGTGTTGGTGGGGCCTTTGTCGGTTTCTACCTCGCCTGCGTCCACTAGGGTTCACCTTCAGAATCTGTCGAGGTCGAGGTCATTATATGCGACATATACCTCGTCTTTTGAATCGCAAATCGGAATCGGAATTGTCTTCATTTCCGCAGTCTTCTTTGGATGGTCTCAATGATGAGGCGGCACTGGAAGCATGATGCATGCATCTGCGAGAGGGCGAAAAGATACGAATTGAATAATCAGCCCACAGGGGAAGACAGAGTTCTGGAGCAAAAGCAATACTAGCAACCTTGAGGCTTAGAAAGAGCGGAGTAACTGGAGTAAACAAAGCTCGCAGCCTTGTATAATCGAGAGCGTCTTTGTTCATGCTTCTCATCACCCACCTTGACCCGCTGTGCATCGAGCACCCATGAAGCACATTTTCAAAAAATTTGGAAAATCCAAGAAACGAAAATACAATCATCTCGGAACATCACCGATGCTCTTGATTTAAGCTCTGAACCAACAACGCCTTCGACATTGATGGCAATCATAGCAAGGCGCCGCTGATCCCATGCTGTTCGTCCCTGCTAGTGCTGCGACTGTGGGCGTTGAGATATGCTGCGGAAGTGAACGATCCAATAGCTCGCAAGGTGGAGGCAATTCTGGGGTCTTTAATAGAAAATTTCGTGCCGAAGTTCATGTATCAATATGAAGGACTCGGTATTCAAGTTAACAAACTTTTCATTTCACTCGTTGCTAGTGTAAATACTTTACATTGGATTATTACGCCACAGTGATTTTTTTTTACGTTCTATTTTTAACAAATATATCATAACTGTCCACGGAGGGGTGCGGATTAAGAGAGGTCAAGAGGGGTTCGACTGTAGTAACTAGGGAAGATTTGAATCTCAGGCCAACTTTGCAAACTCGGTTGACAAGTAGTCGTCGTCGTCCTTTGACAGAAAAAGCATAATCGACTAAGAGCCCGAAATATTGATTAGAGATCAAAATAAATAAAACTGAAGTCATTATGTTTGATGGAGTCAACCGCCTCCAGCAGGATCGATCCCTCACCAAGACTCAATTCATTAATATCACGCACAAGTAAAAGTCAAAAATGAAAATTAAAAACTACACAAGTTGATCAAGATGAACGTTGAACAGTCTAACAAGAACTACCGGGAGCTCAACTGTCCCTTTTGTACCTTTCCTCATCAAACCAAACTCGCCTGACCCACCGCCGGCGTTTTGTAACACTTCCGCCTCCAGATGTATAAGGCATAGGACGGGATCCAAGCCAGGTGTCGTTAGTGTATACCCAGCCATCTACGAACATGTTAATCACTTGGATTGGAACGATGGCAGTGACTGACCCATATCACCTCCACACCCCGACCACCCACATCCTAAATCCTTCCTCCAATCTTCCGTCTCCACGAATGCCCACCCAGGAGCTAACGAGAATGTGAGATTACTGCTACATTCCAATCCATTCCAATATTTAGTTGTGTTGCTATGAGTTTTTCTTTTATAGGAAGGGACGAACCTGATTTCTCCGCTACCTTCTACCATCCCTCCTGACCCTTGGCCACCTGTGCTTCCACCTCCTATACTGCTTGCGTTGCTACCAGCAACAGGACTCCACCCATCTCTCCCTCTAGTCCATGCACTTCTCTCCCCGTTCTTCAAATTCTGCTTACTCCACCCTTTTTGAGGAGCAGTTGGTAATGCAGAAGCGGAAGACGAAACGGGAAATGAAAAGGTAGAAGCAGAAGCAGAGGCTGGGATGGAGGCGCTCTGACCGGTCGAAGATGTGGAATGAAGAACAGGATCTGAACCTATGGCAAGCTGACTAAATAACGCAAGTTGGGCAAACGAGATGTAAAACTTACCTCCAAACCTCTCATTCTCCCATAACTCTACCTCCCTCATCTCCGAGTTCCAACAGGAATCACTCAGTCGATCATCGTCTATTACCCGTTGAAGGAAAGTTTTGATCGATATTGCGGGACTCATGTCAGAAACACCCTCTCTGATAGTTGAGGATCTCTTCTCGCTCTCCTGTTCCTTCTCTCTTGCTTCTCCAAACCACAATTTCCACGTGAAATCTCGATGAAATGACTGTAATTTCCATCTCAGCTCCTCTATCCGCTTCCGCGCTATGGGTAGACCTCGGATAATAAGTGCTTGAAAGACGAACACTCCTACCGTGCGCGTCCACGGATGGGTTAGAAAGAAAGGCAACAACCCGCCCATCAAACAAACACCACGAATTGGGAAAGAAGGCAGGGAAATTATGAAGGCTAGGAAAGGAAAGGATACGACGAGAAGTGTTAGGAGGTGTGGGGTGTATGGAGATGGAGGACGGGTAACAGGGTAAGGCGTTGACGAAGATGAAGAATTGGAATTAGTGCGACGATGGCCGGCTGCAGGAGAAGAGGTCAAATGAGATGGGTGGAGGTGTAGGTGGTGCGTATATGGTTCTATTAACGCAAATAGGTCTGCGCTTTGAAATTGAAGGCTTTATCAGAAAGTAAGAAAGAAATAAAAATATACTGCAGCTCACGTAGCACCCATTAAGTTTTGAATACCTTGTATATTAGCTTGCCAAGGTACAGGGCATTCGGTTGGAGGAATCGATGGTGACGGAGTATCATCCGAGGCGCAAAATAAAGGATCTGAAGATGAAGATAAAGATGGAGGGTACGGATAAGACGCTAATATTATTCCAATCGTAGCCACTTGTGGAAGGAGCAATATTAAACGTGGATAAAAACCTAACTTGCACAAATTAGTTAGATGTTCAAGGCATGAGAATCGAAAAAACGAACACAAAAACGCATACGCAGCCATCCACACCGCAGTTCTCATCCAACCCCGCTTCCACAGTATGATTTCCTCCATACGATCCTGTAGCCAAAACACCGGACCTATGATTGTCACAAAACGTTTGAAGTTAGTGGTCGTGGTAGGTATCGAAAGTGGGTCTCGGGAAGACAATAACGTCATAGACTGATCATTTTTGCGCGAGCTTTGAGGTGTAGAACTCGAGCCAGTCGTCGGTGTAGCATTGGAAGATGAGGCAGTGGGGTTGGGTGGCAAAGGTGGGAGAGTTGAAGAAAGCAAGAGCTGGGGAAGAAGAGAGATTGTGGGTGAGGCTAACGAGTTGATCGACGATGATAACAACGATGGTCTTCGTTTGGACGATGTAGGCGATGAAGGAGGAGACGGTTTTGGCAGAGATGTCAATATTTTTGTAGCAGGTCGGATGTCGCTGCTGAGATGGGTCTTATCCTCCCTATGGGTCTCAGAAACAGCACGGAGACGCGTAGCGCTGACTGGTATCTCAATGTATTCCATGGCCATCGTGCTTTCAGAACTCGACACCAACTCGACACTCTCCAAACATTTCACATGACCTGAGACGCGAGGATGTGACATGTCACAGAATTATCACTTGTACTGTACCATTTTAAATTGTTCGTCCGGGGGTGTGACCTGAGACAGGTTGGACGAAAATGTATCTCCGGCCAGAGGCAAAGTGACATGTGACATCTGCCAAAAAATTCGGCCACAGTCCAAGCTAGGCCAACTGACTACAGTAAAGTATCCAACCCTGAGCACTGCGCTGAGCCTCCCGTCACCACACCGTGTAAATTTTTAGAATATAATATAATATTGGGGAATTTGGGGGTGAATATTTTAAAAAGGCTTGGTTGTGACCGTCCACCTCCGTCCGCCACTTTGGCTGTGACCTGGGACAAACGTCCGATTTCGGCCACATCCACAGAGCCTGTGACCCGTGACGGACGAACAATTTAAAATGGTACAGTACTCGGAGGAAAAGTGAATAAGTAACCATGTTTCCGGCAAGTGTGTGTAATTTATAATGAAAATATTACAGCTGTTCTCATATCTGTAGACATTTTGGAAATTTTGCATTGTGCGCCTTTGCTTACAAAATAGTCTATATGGGTAATAGGGTTGTAATTCGGTCTCCACAGTGGAGTAATTGTAAGCAGCGCCAGTTATCATGTATGATTGAACCTCCTTGACAACTTACCATGGGCAACTACAGATTTATACCGGAAGAGCAGAAATGTGTGCAACGGCTCTGGTTATCAACTTGAATGTGGCAGGTCATCCAATGTCCTCTAGAAAAGGGACGCCGAAGAATTCTTACATCATCACTCAAGGTCAATAAATATAATGTCGAGGTTACATAGCGATGAGAAGATTTTCTAGAACGAGGCTGTGAGTGTGAGGGCATACTGTGTCATCCCAGCCACTACTAATAGTACTATTTTTGGATGTTTGTCACAACAACTTGAAAGGCACACAATGCAAATTTTCTAAAACATCTACAGATACGAGAACAGCTGTAATAGCCTCTGGATTGACAGAACTCTCTGTAAATGGGAAGGAGGGATTGTTTGGGGTCACTGGCAGCATCAAGTGGCATTGTCAATAGGGTTACCAAAGTTCGGTTCAGAACTGACTCATGAACCTGAACTGAACTGAACTGAACTGATAATTCAGTTCAGTTCAGTTCAGGTTCAGGCATTTAGAGATTTGTGGTTCATGCAGTTCAAACTGAGCTGAACTGCTGAACCGTTAGGTCCTAGACAGCCAGGCAATTCTCTTCTTTTGACTTAACATTTTCTGGAGGGTGATCCTTCAGTAATTTATGAACATTGGAATGGTTTGGCAGTCCTTTTGAGCATGAAATAATGGCTAAGGAAGGAGGTAATGGCCAGACTTGGTATGTGATGTTATTATGTCAGCATAGATTAGTACTGCCTATTTAGGAAAATAAATATAAATCAATGGTTTTCTGTGATATATGAGTGGAAATCAAGTGGCTAAGGGCTAAGGAAGGTCTTTGTACAATAAATTTTCAGAAAAAGGTAAAATTTCAGATTTTATAATGGTTCTTCAGTTCAGTTCAGTTCAGTTCAGGCTGGAGAGGTGAAGAACTGAACTGGACCGAACTTTGGTAACCCTAAGCGGCAAGAGCACAGAGTTTGAAAATTTCGAGGCCAAACACCAATTCAAATAACTCAGAGGACGAGGGAAGGTGTGATAATCATTGCCCATTCAGGGCTGATACTGACAGAGGGGTATCTTGGGGTACTCTAGAGATATAACAAGTGTTTCTCCATATATGGCTGATTTTTTCCAGTGCAAATGCCCAAAGATCATTTTGGTCAATAACAAAGTCAATAAAATATTTTCTTGCAAACTAAAACTGAGGCGTGACTATCTACTCCCCCTATCATTCCCAGTTTTCAGAATACTCAACAATGGTTTGTGGCAGATGTCATTGACCTTGCCATTGAAGGTATTTTCTGATTATGTAAGCTACCTGGTTCCTAATGGCCTTCATGCTGAAAGACAGAATTTGTACTACCATGGACATGCAAAATAAGCTATAGATACTGTAGTGATTATTGCAAGTTTGTTTAGAGGATAGTGTCTTAGACTTTAGTGAGAATAAGTTTCTGAGTAAGAAGGTAATAATCATTTGTGTCTGTATTTTCTATGCTATATATTATAATATATACATAACCAACAATGGTGCCACAAACAGCTAAGAGTGGCCACTGAGTACCTACAACTACTGTACAAATAAGGAAAGTCCGCACAAGGAAAGGGACCACAGGCCACCTTGCCTAGTGTTAAGTTTGAGAACTCTATTCTGGAGTATCGGACGGAGTTTGATTGGAATGGAACCACAGAACGAGAAAGGACTATAGCCTCAGCATATATGCTGTGCTACCCTAAACCTTTGTGTCCTAATTTTGGAGTAAGAACGGAACGGAGTGGAACCGGAAGTTGCAGTAACTTAGAGGAAGACTAGGAGGAGGAAACTATGTTGATATTCAAACTGAGGGAAAACATACAAGTTCAAGTACTTAAATAATAAAAGGAATTGCAACCAAAATATAAAGTATAAATATAATGTGCTGCATTCTGCTCCCGAAAGGTCCTGCATTCTTGAGGTGAATAATCCATGGCTGGTGTGCTGACTGATAGTGGGAACATGATGACAAAGAAATAGTGGTAGTGGCAAAGAAGTGGTAATGAGTGCAGAGTATAGACGGAGAAGCCGGAATGACATGGAGAGGTCTTGGAGTTGAACATAGAAGGAGTAGTTCAGGATGTGAGGGAAAGCACTGTATGGAGTACGGACTACCGGAGACAACTCTGATGGAGCTGGACCGGAGTAACGTATGACGGAATGTAACACCTAGCCACAATGATTTGTTATATGACTAAGGGTTGGTAAGTAAATGTTCAGATCTGTAAACTAAGTAAAAGAAAGAAGAAGAAGAAAATAATGAAAGATATCATGAAACCTGTCCTTGCATAGCCACTCTGTCTTCCCCACAATACCTTGCATAAAAGTGAAATTTCTTTTTTATTGCCCTAAAACACATTTTAAAATAAGGTAAAGTACAATTTTATTATACTTTGCTTGGTTCCTTGGTGGGATCACTATTTGTGATTGAGAGTGTATCTAATGACTCAGTATCACTTGAACCTTCAGCTGTTCTGCTTCATTCTCCCTTCACTGATCATAGCACTGTATGTGCTTGCTACATTTGCCATGCTTGTGAGGGCACTAGATGGATGTTCTGCATTAATAAACATATCTGTGATTTGAACAAACAGATGCTCTGCCTCACTCCACCTTCCCTGACTATGGTATGTGGCTGCTAGACCCACCATGGTTGTGAGAGTGTCTGGATGTTCTGCACCAAGAAGCCTCTTTCTCAGGTCCATGACTTGAACAAAGAGCTGCTCTGCCTCATTCCACCTTTTCTGATTAAGGTATGTGGTTGCTAGATTTGTCATGCTTGTGAGGGTGTTTGGATGTTCTGCACCAAGGAGCCTTTTTCTCATGTCCACAACTTGAACCTCTAGCTTAACTGCTTCATCCCACTTCCTCTGATTACGGTATGTGTTTGCCAGATTTTCCATGCTTGTGAGGGTGTCTGCATGTTCTGCACCAAAAAGTGTCTGGTTCATGACCATGAGTTGAACCCCTAGCTGCTCTGCCTCATCCCACCTTCTCTGATTATGGTATGTGACTGCTAGATTTCCCATGCTTGTCAGGGTAGATGGATGTTCTGCACCCAGAAGCTTCTTGCTCATGTCCATGACTTTAACCTCCAGCTGCTCTGCCTCATTCAATCTTCCCTGATTTGAGTATGTTACTGCTAAGTTTGCCATGGTTGTGAGGGTGTCTGGATGTCCTGCACCAAGAACCTTCTTCTTCATGTCCATGACTTCAACCTCCAGCTTCTCTGCCTCATTCCATCTTCCCTGATTACCATATGTGGCTGCTAGATTTCCCATGATTATGAGTGTGTCTGGATGTTCTGGACCAAGAAGCCGCTTGCTCAGGTCCATGGCTTGAACCTCCAGCTGCTCTGCCTCATTCCACCTTCCCTGATCATGGTATGTTGCTGCTATATTTACTATGCTTGAGAGGGTGTCTGGATGTTCTGCACCAAGAAGCTTCTTTTTCATGTCCATAACTTGAACAAATAGCTGTTCTGCCTCATTCCACCTTCCTTGTTTATTGTATGTGGCTGCTAGATTTTCCATACTTCTGAGGGTAGATGGATGCTCCCCACCAAGAAGTTTCTTACTCACATTCATAACTTGAACCTCTAGCTGCTCTGCCTCATTCCACCTTCCCTGATTATGGTATGTGACTGCTAAATTTGCTGTGCTTGTGAGGGTAGCTTGATGTTCTGCACCAAGAAGCTTCTTCCTCATGTCCACAACTTGGACCCCCAGCTTCTCTGCCTCATTCCATCTTCCCTGATTATGGTATGTAGATGCTAGATTTCCCATGGTTGTGATAGTTTCTGGATGTTCTGCTCCAACAAGCTTCTTGGTCATGTCTATGACTTGAACAAATAGCTGCTCTGCCTCATTCCACCTTCCTTGATTATTGTATATGATTGCTAGATTTGCCATGCTTGTGAGTGTGGATGGATGTTCTGCACCCAGGAGCTTCCTCCTCATGTCCACAGCTTCAGCCTGAAACCTCTCTGCAAGTTTCCAGTCTCCATTCTCCCACATTACTAGTGCAAAATTGGTATATTTGTCATCATAGTACTGCTTGATAATTCCCATCTGGCTGCCATGTAACTCATTTGCCTTGATATGTGGAAAAAGCAACCTTCGTAAGGCAAAATCCTGAGTGGTCATTCCTGTTGGAATTGCACAGGACAAGATTATACTTCCAGTCTGAAATATTTTTTGCTGCTCAGGTTTCAATATTCTCTCCCTACTCCAGCTGTGTACCAAAGGATGAATAGACAACATTTCAGTTGATTGTCCTCTTCTCATCAATGAGAATGACAGAAGCACACTAATACCTTGCCCAAACAGGAAGTCATCCCAGTGACCATCATTGTCCAATACAAGCAGGGTATGATCCAATATGTTGATTGCCTGGGGTAGCTTTTCAGCTAACTCACTATCAATAGCATATTTCCTTGACTCCTCAGCTGCAGATTGGAATATGTCTTTAGAAATATTACTGTAATGATAAAAGGCACATATTTGGAGAATCAGGATTGCAGCCTGGGCTGCTTGTGCATTTCCAGTATCAGATTGTCCACTAGCTCTCCTCTCTATTTCTTTAAAAGACAAATCCCAAGTCCCATACACTGTTTGATTATAATGGGATGCTCCTGTGAATGCAGCATCTGACATAAGAGTGTCACGATGTAAGGAGAATTGTCTCAGATATTTCTTGAGATCACATTTCCCAGCCTCAATATAAGCACCAGCATGATCAATAGCAAGAGGAATGTAGCCAAGTTCATTGACAATCCCTTTAGCAGCTTGCTGATGCTCAGGGAATGAGTCCAAAGAGCCAGACTTGAGGAGTAGAGTTATAGCATCTGACTCCTCCATTTCTTTGATCTCAATTCTGTTCTCAAATGATACAATCCTTCCCATGGATCTGTTTCTGCTAGTAATGAGAATATTACCTCTGTTACCTGGAGGAATGAACTTGGCCACCACCTCTGGAGAAGGATCATCAGCATTGTCAAACACAATCAACCATTCCTCTTGAATCTGAGATATCCACTGAAGGGCAGACTCAATTGAGCCATCTACACCAAAAACCTGTGCAGCAGGAATGGTGGATATCCCCTTAAAAGACATTGTAATGCTCTCAAGAGAGGAGGCATCAACCCAGAACACATGTGAAAAACTAGGATGAGAAATGAATCCAGTGTTGTGAATATAAGTAATGTGAAGACACTTACCTGTCAGACATATCTTCTGTGAATTTGAGGCAGATCTGGGTCTTTCCAATCCCTCCCAATCCCCAGAGGAGACAAGAACGCCTTGGCATCAGTCGACTATTAGTACGAGGAACAAAAATCTTCCCAAGTTTGTCGAGTATATCTTTCCGTCCAGTAAAGATTGGACTGGAGTTTGGTTTTTGAGGTACAAGGATCTTCATCCGCCCTTGGCCAGCATTGGCAGGGGGCGTATTGATTATATAGTTCTGGCGGTAAAATTATTGCGGACCCATTTCGCAGTATACGAGAAAGGCTTACAAAGGTGCCGCCAGCGATGAGTAAATTCTGGGCATTCGGAAAGAAACCCAAGCCAGAATGCTGGGTCTGCATTAGGACATCAGGCGAGGAGAGCGAATGGGTTACGGGAGCAACTGGCAAAGCGGAGACTTGGAGTTCATGGTCAGTCTGATCGACAACAATGATTGAGTCATTATGAATGTGATGGGCCGAGTTGAACGCTTACGCGAGGATCATTGATCCCTAAGGCAGAAACTGGGGCGGAGATTTCGAGTTCATGGGCGGCCTAATCAACGACAATGATTGAGTGATTATGAATGTGATGGGCTGAGTTGAACGCTTACGCGAGCTTGGTCATTGATCCCCAAGACAGAAACTGGGGCGGAGATTTGGAGTTCATGGGCGGCCTAATCGACGACAATGATTGAGTGATTATGAATGTGACATGGCTAAGTTGAACGCTTACAGGAAAAAGATCATTGATCTCTAAGGTAGAAACTGGGGAGGAGACTTGAAGTTCCTGCGTAGCCTAATCGACGACGATGGAGAAGTAATTTTGGACGCGATGGCGGAAATTGAACACTCACAGTAGTTCCAAGGGCTTGATTAACTCGAGCGCTTTCAGCCGCAGCGCTAATGGGAACGGATGACATGAGCTCAGCGATGCTTGTTTTGGGTGTCGATGTCGAAGTTGCTACTTCAGGGCTTGAACCAAGAGAATCGGTGGCAGTCAGAGATATTTTCTTGGACTTGCCAGGTTTCTTAAAAAAGCGCTTCATATCGCTGAACATTGGGTTGTGGTGCTTCGACGTGCAGTGATGAAGGTGGTGATGACTCGGAGAAAGACGTCCTGATTACATAAGAGCTGTCCAACACGGTTGGACTCCATACTCGTTACTTGTCACCAACTTGAACACCCCTAGCAAACTGTTTGCAAACTGTTTATACAGATCGCATGGCATCTTGACCCCGTTACTATTTCTTCGCCATCACCTTGGTTGTTTTAAGCCATTGCTTTCCCAGTGTCAACCCTCTTTTTGCGTCTCAGTGTCCTCAAAGCTCTTCAACCGAATGCGGAATTCACTGGCGCTGAATACTTTTAACATTTTCAGACCCTAACTTAAACGACGTTCCTATTACGCGGGACAATTTTATTGCATACCATCACATCCACATCGCAATCTCGACATTTGGAAACCATATACATGTTTAAAGCATCAAAGAGTCGGGAGTTCTACCTGACGGATACTGTCTCGGTATGCCATTTTTGTTTCTTACGCGTTCATGACTTTTATTATCTAATGTTTACACTAGTACTATAAGTTTCATCCTTGAACCCATAGTCTATAGCAGTGTAGGTCTCTCTTGAATAAAGACCCTTGAACTTAGCCAGCACCCATAAAGCCTAGTTTATTATTTCCAGAGATGTCAGTAAAGACGCTTTTTTTTCTTTTTTCTTTTCTCCAGAGGTTTGACGCTTAATTAACAGTGCCAAAAGCAAGATTGGGTCGTTCCGGTATTTCCATTCGCCATTCATCATCAAACGCATGTCACCCCACAAGGTTCACTGTGGCAGAGTCGACGGGTGGACTAGGTATCAAGAAACTCATTATAAAGCTTCGACGTGAACAAGTTGCTTTTTCATTAGTTTCAAGTCTATCCCGTCCTAGAATTCAATTTCCTCAACGAATACTGCTTGGATCGACCTCTTCTTGCTCACATCGATGTCATGGATCGAGCCTGCTAAAACAGCGGGATTCGTGAACCTCTTCACTTAAGGCGAAGAGTATGGAAGGACTGCTCCAACTTGATCTCCTCCCTTCTGAGCGATCTGAAATTCCTCATCCTTTGACTGAAATAAACCGACTCTCATTCTGACTTTGGTACTTGCGTGACCAACTTTCATTGCGCACTATCATGACGCCATCACGCTCCTTAGACTTTACTTACGCTTGAATGGGGCTCAAAAAGAGGTTTACGTCACTCATAAAACCATCGTCGTTTCTAACCTGTTACCAGACCTGTAATTCACATCAGTTGATCATTGCATTGACATAGTAGCAAACATCGAATAGATGAAGTAACATTGTACATTTAATTCTACGTAAAAAGTGCATCTCATAGAAAGAATTGTCAATAACTATCGCTCCTATCTCTCTTTGAACGTCTTCGACTTCGAATGTTTCATACCTAAGCTTTTTAACTTTCCAAAGAAATTCTGATTGTCGCCTTTATTCTGGGCCTCATAAACGGGTTGTTGGGTCTAGAAAGTAGAATTAATTGCCACGAAGAAAGCATTAATAGTAACAATAGAGATACATACCATTACCTGAACTTGCTGACCCGGAGCTGGTACGACAACATAACCTCCGCCTCCTTTATTGACAAGAACCTGTACAGGTTGCGGAGGGGCGGGCTGGAAGTAAGGATATGTATTACCTCCAGGCTGTTGTTGGATAACGGGATTAACATAAATATGCGAAGAATGGACCGAATGGAACGAATGGAACGAAGACTGTGAATGAGAAGGATGGGATGTTGAAGACGGTTGATATGGTGAATTGTACGGCGGATATGTATTGCTTCCAGGCTGTTGCTGGATAACAGGATTAGCATGAATTTTCGAAGAATGGACTGAGTGGAACGAAGACTGTGAATGAGAAGGATGGAATGTTGGAGCCAGCTGATATGGTGAATTGTATGGCACATATGTATTGCCTCCAGGCTGTTGTTGGATAACAGGACTAGCATTCACATTCGAAGAATGGACTGAATGGAACGAAGGCTGTGAACGAGAAGGACGGGGATGGGATGTTGGAGACGGTTTATATGCTGAACTGTGTGGCGATGGATTAAGTGGGGAGCCAGTTGGGTATGGTGTGCAAGGTGGGGAATGGAATTTCATAACAGGACTCGGTAGGGTACTGAATGAACGACTAGAAACCAACCTATTTCCCTGTGGCATGGTAATAGGCGTACCCCGTGGACTGGGACTAGGATATTGGCTGTGGCCGTGCTTTCGCGAACTCGAATAGGTAGGGGAGATGACACCCTGCGATGTCGCATAAAATGCGGGTTGTGACTGTGGCTGTGGGACTGGACTAGTATGTTCACCGGGCAGAGATATGAATGGATTAGCAGGTGACGATTCGCTGGTTTGGTCGACCCATTTTTCGATCCGTTGTTCAGTGGCCAATTGTCGCTCGATGGCTTCAGGTGAATAGTCGTATTCTGTCATATTCGCAAGATGCGCCGGCGCAATATGTAATCGAGTAGAAAGAAATGAAGGTGGGAGGACAAGTTGTGCTGGGTTATCAAGGCTGCAACGATTGTGGTTCTGAACGTGCTCAATACCTCATCGGGAACACTGGGGTAAGGTATGGAACAACTGGTGAAGAAGCCCTATCATAAGTCCATTTTATACCCCGGCTCAGCCCGCACAGCAAGTCATAAAAAGGTTTGACGGGTGGCCATAGAAGAGTGGCATTGCGAGGGGTTTCCTTTTTTGGAAGTGCGGCCACAAGTACCTTTCGAGTCGCGTTCAGCAAAAGACACACTGTTGTTTGCCACTTTTTGAATACTTGACCTCCTGAATAAAAATGCGAGCAGCCTCAGGGCTGTCCAAAGGCTCGTACATCCGAGATGGTTCCGTTTGTGTCACACCTGCCCACAGTTTCTTGGTTTCGTCCAACAAATTTTTCGAAGACGAATAATGAGTCATTCATAATTGAGATGGACTCAACGAAACATTCATTAGGAGCTCGGAGTTGAGTATGAATGAATCTTAGAGGAATCTAAACAAAAAATAAGAAATTTTGAGGGCGACTCGGACTGCATTTACAAAAGCCATCATTATATGACGACTCGGGAAAATCTACAGCAAAGTAAAGACTGTTAATACTACTGTCAGAAAATCTGCTTTCAAATGGGTGGGACCATCTATAAACTACGCGTTCCATGAGCACAGCTTAACAGAGGGGCAGAGGTTGTCGGACCCCTCATTACTGCGATATGCTGCTATAGTAAACCCAGCAGCCCCAGGCGGCCAGGCCTCAAGCCACAGTAGATATTGATGCATGGTGGCCAACAAAGTGATCAAAGTGAGCGGTGTGCTTTATCAATTTCCTTCATTCAGATTACCAGCGTCGACGTTGTTATATCGTAAAGCCACCGTCCAGTCCTTCACCGCTTTGTTTCGGTACTTCACGTCTAGGGCTTGTCATCTTGAGCAGGAGAGTCGGTTTCGCGGGGGAACCTTCTTCGTCTTCTGCGAGACTGCGTTCAAAAGGCTTCAATTATCCATCGATACTTGTGAATTTCAGAAATCACAGACTCCGCAATGTCAGCACAAATGAATCATAGTATCACAAACATCACACGCCTGCTTCCGTACAGGTATGGGAACGGCTGTGTGATTCCTCGGCGTATTTGCATTAGCCTTGAGCTCATCGATTGCCTTTTTTTAAGCGCTGTGTATGTAGGGTGTGAGGCCGAATCTGAATATAGAAAATAACACATCGTACTTTTCATATGTATAGTTCATGATAGTCAAAGCATGGAGCATCACTAATGGCCCACCGCATATAAAGTCTTCCGTGAGGACATTAAACAATGAGGTAATGAATGTGCTAAAAACAAAAGGACATACCAACGGCATCTGTTAGGTATGTGGAACTCCCGAGATGCTTCGGGGCATTAAGATTTCCTCGATGGATTCATCTTCGTTTAGCCACCATATGGTCTCCAAGTTCAAGATTGCGACTTGGACGCAATTATCTGCAATAAAGGTGGACGTGGTTGCCGTAAGGGGAACGTCTGGCGTCTGAAAAGAAGGAGAAGAAAATGCGACTTTAGCGACATCTCTGGAACGGAGTTGCAAAGAAATAGGGGAAAATTAGGTTTCGCGTCTGCTGGCTAAGTTCGAGGGTCTCGACTCAAGGGAGACTTACTGCTACACTTTTTCAATTCAATACCTTCTTCATCATCCCCCCATTTTTCCACAATTAGTATAACACATCGCTAACTTCTTGCTTCGCGAGTCTTGATATCCATCAGACTTCAGGCAATCTTGTCAGAGAATGACTTCATAGGGAACGATGATAGCCCGCATAGAAACCTCTTGTTAACCTAGGCACAACAGGGTGTAGCCTCAGTGTCGAGAAATGGAAAAACTGAGGAAAAGGATAAACGAAGGTGGAGCGCGAGATATAAAGGAAGCGCGTATTGAGCGCGTAACCACATGATATGGAACGTGATAGACGTCCTGAATAGCGTTGGGTAAAAAACCTCTAGGGGGGTAATTTACTGGTAAATTACCTAAAAAAAATTCCCTCAAAGAGTCTAGGTAAATTACCAGTAATTTACTGGTAATTTACCTGTCACTGGGCAATGTCTCTTACAGATTTGGCAGCGTTACGTTATGTCACACTGCCAAATGCGTGACAAAGTGTGAAACACTTGAAACATAGCTTGCTCTCTCAGTTCAGCATCATTTTGGATGATTTTTTGGTATGATAAATGTATTATGGCATCATAGGAATATATAGTGATTGAATTTTTATGATAAAGATGGTAATTATGTGGTTTTTTGAGGTGGCTGTGCTTTCTTTATCTGGTGGACTGAAACTTCCAGGCAATATAACACTTCAATTATTCATTTCTGCAACATGTTTTGGTGATGTGAAATTCTCTACCATGTATTTTAAATATTTCTCAGCAGTTATTTTATTTTATTTCACACTCAGGACCTGATAAATGAGCAATTTCCACCCAAATACCTGCCAAAATGTGTTACATTCCGTTATACATTACTCCAGTCTGGCTCCGTTGGAGTTGGTTCCAGTAGTCTGTACTCCGTTCCAGTACTCTCCCTTGTTTCTGGTTCTACTCCTCCTATGTCCAACTCCGAGACTTCTCCATATCATTCTGACTCTTCCGACGATACTCCAAACCCATTACCACACCTTCGCCATAACAACTATTTCTTTGTCATCACTTTCCCACTATCAGTCAGCACACCAGCCATGGATTATTCACCCCAAGAATGCAGGACCTTCCGGGAGCAGAACGCAGCACTTTATATTTATATTTTATATTTCGGTTGCTATTCCTTTTATATTTAAGTACTCAAAACTTGTATGTTTTCCCTCAGTTTGAATATCAACTTAGTTTCCTCCTCTTGTTCGTCCTCTAAGTCACTGAGGTCTTCCATCTTTCCGTTCTCTTCTGGTTCTGAAATCAGGACATTGTAGGAGCTAGGCGGCACAGCACACACACTGAGGCCAAAGTCCTTTCTGTTACTTACGTGACTCCCTTGTTTTAAACTTAACAAAATGCCATTTTCACAACTTCCAGGGACTGGTTTATATAACTTGTCTTAGTGATGTTAAATGTTCTAATATGTATTTTCAATATTTATTAGTAATTATTTTATTTTATTTCACACCCAGACCCTTAAAGATGATCAGTTTCCACCCAAATTCCTGCTAAAATGCAGTGTTGGCAACTTCTAGCCTATAGAACACATCTAAAACTGGTTTCTGTAGCTTAAACCACTGACACAAAATAGTATAACTTGTATTATGAACATCTCTCAGGAGTTAGAATTTCTTATTTCACACTCAAGCCCTTAAAAATAAGGGAGCTACTGCCAATTCCTATCCAAATTTGAAACTTCCAGCCTATAGAACTGTTCATCAACTGGGCTTTTTAGCTTTTCCTGTGACCAAATATTGTCTATGGTGTGTCAAAAATATTCCTCAAGAATTTTATTATTTTATTTCACACTTATAATCCTATAAATTAGCAAACCCAACCCAAATGCCTGCTAAATTGCAATTTTTGAGACATCCAGCTTATAAACTCTTCAGAAACTGAGTTCTGCAACCTATCATAGTGACAAAAAATGCTCTACCATATATTCCCAGCATTTTTCAGGGGTTGTATTTTTTAATTTTGCTTTCAACCCTTCACAACTGAGTGATCTTCAGCCAATTTCATCCAAAGTGTGATGTTTGAGACTTCCAACCTATGCAACACTTCATAAACTAGTTACTGTAACTAATGTTGGTGATATGAAATGCTCTACAATGTATCCCAAACATTTCTAAGGAGTTGATTTTAAATGTTGAGCTTGATAAAACAAGTGATATCAAGCCAATGCCAGCCAAATTGATGGCTGAAGCTTCTAAGGAATAGAACTCTTCAACAACTCATTTATGAGATTTGTTTTGGTGAGGGAATATGTTATATTTTAAATTCTGAACATTTCTCAGGAATTAGAATTTTTAATTTCCTGCTCCAAGTATGAGATATTGGGTGGTAAGAGGCCCATATCTCATACTTAGAGCATGAAATTAAAAATTCTAATTCCTGAGAAATGTTCAGAATTTAAAATATAACATATTCCCTCACCAAAACAAATCTCATAAATGAGTTGTTGAAGAGTTCTATTCCTTAGAAGCTTCAGCCATCAATTTGGCTGGGGAAACATGCATCCAGAAACAACTACACACATTTATAAAAATTTGTTTATTGTATCTGATTCACATCTTATTTCTATGGATATACATCACTCAAACTCCCCTCTGGGAGTGTTGTACAGAGGAGCTCAGTGTCTCACTTTCTGTAATGTGACATATGTGTCACAGATGCCGGGCCAGATCTCACAAGTGATAGGCATTGCCCACCACCACTGTCACGTGCTTAAACATGTGGTCAAAAACTGCCAAAAACTGAGAACTACTTTTTTCTCAGTCATCAGCCCTGGGCCTGCCCCCCTTGCACATGATATAGGTCAAAAAATTTCGGCCTTTCCAGGGAGGTAAATTACCAGTAAAAAACTTCATGGTAAAAAACTTGAGGTTTTTTACCCAACACTAGTCCTGAAGTAGACTACAAGTAGGCTCATGACCAGCTGAATATGAGAATTGATATTTGAATCTGCCCTACCCTAAACTTGTTGGAATGGCAGATTCTGTGTGCGAGCTGCAAGGAGCACAGACCAGTGGATATTACTAATTGGTCACTAGGTATATAAGGCTTATTCTGTATTGTAGTATAGGTATCCATTTGCAATGAGTTAACACTACTTACTCTGCCAAACAGTTAGATTCCGGTCTATGAACAGTACAACCCTTATTTCTACAAAACTTTCACTGGCCCAGCTCTCTGCTAAGTAAAGGGCAGTGAAGGTTATGACTAGGTTACAAGTCCTATTTATAGGACTCATTCTTTTATTGATCTGGATGGGCCAAAAATTTGGCTGGTGTAACGCTCAACTTTCCAGCGGATGCCAAATTCCATGGAATTTAACATTCACCACAGCCATCAAAGAACACACCTTTTCAGACTTTCAACCAATTTTTACTTGGACTTGGATTCAGCTCAGACTCAGCTCAGACTGAACTCAGACTGACTTGGACTGAACTCAGACTTTTGATGTTTTTACTCGGATTACTCGGAGTCCGATCGGACTGGTGGGTGAGTGTAAAGTCTTGGAAATTTAGGACTACAAAGATGTTGGGCAGCACAGCACATATACTGAGGCTAACAATGTTGAGTACAGGGCAGGGAGGGCTGCTATACAAGCCAAGAAAGCTGGCAGGTGTGTTAGGACCTGTAATTTTCTCCTTTTTTTCTTTTTTTTCTTTTTCTTTCTTTTTTTCTTGTCTTTTATTTTATTTTTCAGCTAATTTACTTTTGTTTCAACAGGAAAACCTCCAGTGCTAGGAAAGTGGAGGTAGCTGCCCTGAGACCAGTCACTGCCACCTTCCAAGATAAGTAGTGACTCCCTATGCCTTGTCCCTCCCATCTGACCACCCATATCCCACAATTAGGACTGAGCACAAGCTCAAGGAGGACAGCACTTTTGGTTGATGCACCTGGCACCTGGTCTGTCACAGCAGCAGGCCATTGTCCTTTTGAGCTGGTTCAAGAAGACATCATCAGTGTAAGAAATGCCTCAGACTGTAGCCTCCTCAATTGTAGTTGCATGGATTGGGGACTGTTCAGTAACATATCCAGGGGGCATGGAATTCTGGGGGATGTGTTTCAAGGCAGGGTCCTTAGAATAGGAGAAGTTAGAGCAGTACTTTGTCAGAACTCAAATAATAATGGTTTTAAGTTGTGACTAAAAGAAACAGAGCTGGTCCTTTGTTGGCCAAATACCACAGTTGTGAACTCTAGCCCATTGACCTTCCTGAACCATTCCATAATTGGAGCAAGTTTCATGTCTTCTGGCCTACCATTTTGAACCTGATAGACAACTCCAAAAGTCTTGGAAGTCACCCTTGCTGGCTGTTTAGACCCAAGCTGGTACCATAAGGGTATGTCAATGAAATCAAATTGCTTTCTGGGTAACTTAGACAAATCAATATCTGCTACACAAGGATAAACAAAAAAAGGGGTGTTAAGGTTACAGTCATTGTCTATTTCAGAGAGCTACTGCCATGCACAACCAGTAGTGCACAAACTAAAGTGTATAATATACATTGCAGAAAGTGAAAATTTGTTGTTTCTTGTTCCAAAATATTTGAAGGTATATAGGGTAAAGGACAAATTGTTTGATACTTTGGCTGGTTCTTCAGACTCGGACCACTTTCTTCCTGTTCAAGACTTCTCATTGTAAGTGTATTTAATATCACTAGAACCTTCAGATGTCCTGCTTCATTCCACCTTCTCAAACTGTATTAAAGGGCTACTAGATTTGTCATGCTTGCGAGGATGTTTGGATGTTCTGTACCAAGAAGCTTCTTCCTCATGTCCATGACTTGAACAAATAGCTGCTCTGCCTCATTCCACTTTCCCTGATTATAATATGTAGCTGCAAGATTTGTCATGCTTGTGAGGGTGTCTGGATGTTCTGCACCAAGACATTTCCTCCTCTTTTCTATGACTTTAACCCCAAGCTGCTCTGCCTCATCCCACCTTCCCTGACTATGGTATGTGGCTGCTAGATTTGCCATGCTTGTGAGGGTGTCTGGATGTTCAGCACCAAGATGCTTCTTGCTCATGTCTATTACTTGAACAAATAGCTGCTCTGCCTCATTCCACCTTCCCTGATTGCGGTATGTGGCTGCTATATTTTCCATGCTTGTGAGGGTGTCTGGATGCTCTGCACCAAGAAGCTTCTTCCTCATGTCCATGACTTCAACAAACAGCTGCTCTGCCTCATCCAACCTTCCCTGATGATGGTATGTGGATGCTAGATTTGCCATGCTTGTGAGGGTGTCTAGATGTTCTGCACCAAGAAGCTTCTTCCTCATGTCCATCACTTGAACAAATAGCTGCTCTGCCTCAATCCACCTTCCTTGATTACGGTATGTAGCTGCTAGATTTTCCATGCTTATGAGGGTGTCTGGATGTTCTGCACCAAGAAGCTTCATCTTCATGTCCATGACTTGAACCTCTAGCTGCTCTGCCTCATTCCACCTTCCCTGATTACGATATGTGGCTGCTATATTTCCCATGCTTCTGAGGGTGTCTGGATGTCCCACACCAAGAAGCTTCTTCCTGATGTCCATGACTTGAACCTTTAGCTGCTCTGCCTCATTCCACCTTCCCTGTTTACAATATGTGGCTGCTAGATTTGCCATGCTTGTGAGGGTAGATGGATGTTCAGCACCAAGAAGCTTCTTCCTCATGTCCATGACTTGAACCTCTAGCTGCTCTGCCTCATTCCACCTTCCCTGATTATAGTATGTAGTTGCTAGATTTGCCATACTTGTGAGTGTGTTTGGATGTTCTGCACCAAGAAGCTTCTTCCTCATGTCCATGACTTGAACCTCTAGCTGCTCTGCTTCATTCCACCTTCCCTGATTCCAGTATGTAGCTGCTAGATTTGCCATGCTTGTGACGGTGGATGGATGTTTTGCACCAAGAAACTTCTTGCTCATGTCCATGACTTGAACCTCTAGCTGCTCTGCCTCACTCAACCTTCCTTGATTACGGTATGTGGCTGCTAGATTTACCATGCTTGTAAGAGTGTCTGGATGTTTTGTAGTAAGAAATTTCTTCCTCATGTCCATGACTTGAAGATCCAGCTCCTCTGCACTCTTCCAGTCTCCATTTTCCCTCATTACTACTGCAAAATTGGAATATTTATCGTCATAGTAGTGCCTGATAAGTCCCATCTGGCTGCCATGTAACTCATTTGCCTTGATATGTGGAAAAATCAATCGCCGTAATGCATAATCCTGGGTTGTAAATCTCTTTGGGATTGCACAGGACAAGATTATGCTTCCCATCTGCCATATTCTCTGCTGCTCAGATTTCAACATCCGCTCCCGACTCCAGCAGTGCACCAAAGGATGAACAGACAACATTTCAGATGATTGTCCTCTTCTCATCAAGGAGAATGACAGAAGCACACTAATACCTTGCCCAAACAGAAAGTCATCCCAGTGACCCTCACTATCCAATACAAGCAAGGTACAATCCAATATGTTGATTGCCTGGGGTAATTTTTCCACTACCTCACTATCAACAGCAAATTTCCTAGACTCCTCAGCTGCAGATTGGAATATATTTTTGGAAATATTGCTATGATGATAAAAAGCACATATTTGGAGAATCAGAATTGCAGCCTGGGCTGCTTGTGCATCTGCAGTATCAACTTGTCCACTAGCTCTTCTTTCAATTTCTTTGAAAGATAGATCCCAAGTCCCATACACTGTTTGATTATAATAGGATGCTCCTGTGAATGCAGCATCTGACAAAAGAGTCTGAAGATGTAGGGAGAATTGTCTCAGATATTTGTTGAGATCACATTTCCCAGCTTCAATATAAGCACCAGCATGATCAATAGCAAGAGGAATGTAGCCAAGTTCATTGACAATTCTTTTAGCAACTTGTTGATGCTCAGGTAATGGAGCCAAACAACTAGACTGGAGAAGTAGAGTTATAGCATCTGACTCCTCCAATTCTTTGATCTCAATTCTGTTCTCAAATGATACAATCTTTCCCATGGATTGGTTTTGGCTAGTAATCACAATATTACCACCATTACCTGGGGGAAAGAACTTGGCCACCACCTCTGGAGAAGGATCATCAGCATTATCAAATACAATCAACCATTCCTCTTGAATGTGAGATATCCACTGGAGTGCAGACTCAACTGAGCCATCTACACCAAAAACCTGTGCAGCAGGAATGGTGGTTATTCCCTTGAAACACATTGTCATGCTCTCAAGAGAGGAAGCATCAACCCAGAATACATGTGAAAAACTAGAGTAAGAAATAAATCTAAAGTGTTGTTGTGGATGTAATGTGAAGACACTTACCTGTCAGATATATCTTCTGTGAACTTGAGACAGATCTGGGTTTTTCCAATCCCTTCCAATCCCCAGATGAGACAAGAACGCCTTGGCATTAGTTGACTATTAGTACGAGGAACAAAAATGTTTCCAAGTCTATTGAGTACATCTTTCCGCCCAGCAAAGATTGGCCTGGGGTTTGGTTCTTGAGGTACAGGCATCATGACCTGCCCTTGGCCATTATTGGCAGAAGGCATGACTATATAGTTCTTGCGAGTAGTTGTTGCAAAGTCATTTGCACAGTATAAGAGAAGACTTACAAAAGTGCTGCCAGCAATGAATAAATTCTGGGTGTTCGGAAAGAAACCCGAGCCAGAATCCTCAGTCTGTTGATCATCAGGAATAGCCGAAAACAGTGGGTGCAAGCAACTCACCTGGAGATTTGGTTCTGATTTTGTAGATCCCAAGTTGGCTTGCATTATGGTATCAGGCGAGGAGAGCGAAATTTCTTCCGAATGGGCTACAGGAACAACTGAGCCTTGGAGTTCATGGTCAGTCTGATCGACGACGATTGAGTGATCATAGATTTGATGGGCTGAGTTGAATGCGTACACAAGCAATATCATTGAAAGCAGAAACTGGGGCGGAGACTTGTAGTTCATGGGCGGCCTAATCAACGACGATGATTGAGTGATTATGGATGTGATGGGCTAAGTTGAACGCTTACGGGGAGTTCCTGGGTAGCCTGATCCACGAAGACGGATAAGTAATTTTGGACGCGATGGGCGAAGTTGAATCCTCACAGTAATTCCAACGGCTTCATTGACCTGAGCGCTTTCAGCCGCAGCACTTACAGGAACGGATGGCATGAGATTAGCGATACTCGTTATGGCTACCGATGTCGAAGTCGCTGCTTCAGGGCTTGAACCAAGAGAATCGGTGGTGGTCAGAGATGTGTGTTTTTCTTTCTTAAACTTTCCAAGTTTCTTATAAAGGCGCTTCATATCGCTGAACATTGCGTTGTGGTGCTCGATGCGCGGTGGGTGGTGAGAGGCAAGAAGAAAGACGTCCTGATTACATAAGAGCTGTCGCAAGAACTGCCTCATGGCTGTACAGTGTACCTGAAACTTCCTTAAAGTTATACATATTGGCCAAGTTATATTGGTCAAATTGGCGGCCATCGGTCGACGCATTGGTCAGCGCTGAGTGGTAGTTGACACACTCTAAATGTACTGATGGCCTGGTCCGATAAGGCTGTATATTTTTCTTCATACACATGTCTCTCTAACATCGAAAAGTCCAAGCTAGATGCGTGGCCAGCAATCATACGGAACACGGTCAAAACATACTGCAAGGCAAGACCAGCCATCCAATCTGCGGAAGGGTGCAAGAAAAGTTACAGAAGAATTCCGGGATTCCTAACCAGTGGAGGATAATCATCAACGGATATAATGGCAAGCGGAATACAGAGGAGGCTCGTGAAGCTCAACAAAATCGGACACCAGCGGAGGAAGAGATCCTCGTAATCAATCTGCTGAACAAGGCTTCTCACAATCACTTAGAAACATCGAGAGCCTGGCGACCCTGCTGCGAAAGGCTCGTCTCAGAGATAACTGCAGTGCATTTGGTTGCTAGAGGAATCAAGGCGGTGCTGACCACAAAAATGTCACCGCGATTTGTGAAGACGGCAGGATGCTTAAGCCTACAATTTTTTTCAAGGGCCAATAAGTAGGGAAATGATAATGTATCGCAAGCTTCGGAAGTACTCAGCAAAGATAGTCAGTGTTGGCCGACGCCATCTAGTCTTGCACATTCACCCAATGGATGGACAGGCAACGAGCTTGGTTTACATTGGATGGTGAAAATTTTGGATCCACAGTCAAAGGAGTGAGTAGGTGGACGTATCCGCGTCCTGCTGTGGATGGCTAGTTCCCAGTACCCACTTGAGCTTCTTGAGTTTGCTCGGGCTAACAACATTGTCATCTTTGGCTATACACCCCAAGCTGCTTCAAGGTGAAGAACGAGTTCCGAAGCGAAATTCAAAAGTTTGAAGATTTGCACAGGCGCAGTGTCGGACAAGGTCATTTTGCAGAGGTCTTCGGACGTGCATTCCTCCGTTTGTTCACTGAGGGGAGGGTGCAGTTAAGGCCGCATTTGCGGCAACTGGTGTTGATCCACTTAATCCTGATGCAATCTCTAAAAAGCAGATGAAACCGAGCTTACCAACTTCAACAAAGACATCCTTCCCTCCAACGTCTTTCGAATTATATCCTACGACCCGCAGTCTCAATTGCTGGGCCCTCCCATAACACACTGCAAAAAACACCTTCGACACCAACCAGGCAGCATCGCAAGCTTATGATTGACCCACAGCTTGAAACATGAAAAAAGACGGAGGCATGAATTGTCCCTCCTAAATGGTCTGCATTCTACTGGATATCAGTCCCATGAAGTATTATACACACACATTGACGAACTCAGCGAAAACTACTTCTATTCACGTGATATTATTCAGGCTCGGGAAGTCATCGATGAGAGGAACAACGCGCAGCTTGTCGTCCAGCACGTTCATCTGAGTAAACTTAATCAATTCCTGTGTACGAAGGAGAACAAAAAAAAGACAATCGCACCAAACTCTTTCCTAAAGGACATGGCCGACATCTAACTGCTGATAAATTTTGTGACAAGCTGCGAGAGAGGAGAACAGGGTAAAAAGGAAGACAAATAGGGAAGCAAGGAAGGTCGCCATCAAGATTCAGCGGGAGATAGCAGAACACAAGAATACGGCTAGCGCAAGTGAGATTTCCCACGGGTGTGGCCAAAATTAATCTGATCTCTCGTTATGATGGTTATATTTGTATAAAACCAACTACATCCTAATCTGCTATACGAGCATTCTATCTCTTCAGACTTATCAATTTGTGATTGCGGTTGAAGCTAGTGCGGCAAGTCAAACACATCGCCCCTTGCTAAATGGTTGGTTGGACTCTCTACTTGTACTTGTCGCCAATCTGGCAAACTCTCTATATGAATCATACGGCCCTGCCACTTGACCTCGTTGCTCCGTCAGTCAGACTATTGCGCTCAAGAATTCCCCAGACCGGTGAATCGACTATAAGAGGCGTATCGATTGTGGTCAAAGGTTCGTTTAAATCTGGAAATATATGACTACGAATGACATGAACTAACGTTCACCTTGTTATAGTACCACATCGTTGTCATCGCTTCTCATGCTAACCGTGAATGGTTCAACACTCCTCAGACAACGAGAGCTCCAAGTTATGATTTAGGTCAGAACGACTGACCCTTATATTGGGGCCTCCGAGTCTTTTACTAGCGTCGATGTTGCTTCTGGTATTGTACACTTTGCTGGCATGAAGGTCTAGCGTTAACCGTTCGCGGAAAGTCTACTGCTGTGAAATTGACTTGTATACAGCTCCACATCCCCACGCCTACCCCCTGCCCATCCACGGGCATGTGCATCTAAGATCAAAATTAGTCACGTACGGGGATTGCTGCAACGTCATCGACGACGACAGGACTTCAGCACCCGACCTTAGCTTCTCATTTGTTTTTGGCCCTCTCCTCCTCTTCTCGCAAGCGGTGGTCTTGGGGACTATCGGCCGAACGCTTCAGTGTCTTTCGCCGCCGAATATTCCCATCTTTCAGTTCAAAAGTCGTGGAGCTCATATGCTCACTACAAAGACGGCTATTGTCATTTTACATAAGGAAGAAATATTGATCTGGGCTATTCCACCTCTATCTCTCAAAACCCACCAATTTTGATCACAACAATCTTGCTTAACTCCCACCAACTTATCAGACTTGATTTTTCAGATGGTCTTACATTCATTCGTAGGCGGACGACGAAAGCTTCAAATCGTAGGAGACTCTTCCCATTAGCTCCTTGAAGTTAAATTGGTGAGATAAACTGGGTAATATGAAGACAATATTAACAACTCCCCTCCATTTCTACGAGATTTTGACATTACCTGATGGACCCCGGCGCCGATGCGTGACTCTTGACCAACCTTGAACTATAATGCTTGTCGAATAGGAAGTGCCTAAGCTCTCTGAGACTGCGAGAAGGCGTTTCTTTTGTCATTAACATGATGAATCATTCAACTGTCAACTTGATGATTTTATTTGGAATTTTTGTGTGCGTCCTCGAGCGTCACTTAAACGAATAACTGCCGCCAGCTAAACTGTATATCTACCGCCGTCCGGTCGTCGCACTCTGCCATTCGGCAATAATGATGGGAAGAAAACGTTGCTCGCTGGAAGCAGAATTCGGTAGCGAATGGAGTGGAAATTGAAAATATCGGATGTCAATTGCAGATGTCAAAGGACTATTCTGGACTTGGAGCTCCTGCCGACCATAGCCGAATGTTCCAATGTCAAATTCCTCAGAACCGCTTCGTCAATTCACTGTTGAGTGTACTCTTCGTTTTTGGGCTTCAGCAATAAACGCCAAGTACATTATCATGATAATATATTTGACTTTTTCCTCTGACATATTCACAATCACGAAAGGAGATTCCTGCCTCGATGTTCCAGGAGGCTAAAATTTATGGATATAAGTTATTATAACATATGACAGCGAACTTGTTAAAGCACTACTAGTACAAAAGTAGCGTAGTGTGAAAGGATTGATGATTTATTAGTATTAATAGTAACCGTACAATATAAACACCTTCCGCTTTTGGAAAAGTGAAAACAGCCGGTAAATTGAAGGTATTGTTTGTTGATGCCCCAGTGGTGCGTAATCGGGTCAGGTACTACCGCTCAGCTGTGGAGGCAGATTGTCCAACCTCTTAGGCCAACACTGTTAGCGCTTCAAGTTATGCCACTGGCACTGTGAGCCAATTTCAGCTTGGTCTCGATATTTAACCTTGGTGTTTCAAGGAAAATGCACACATTTGCGTTGAGTCCTGGTGGTAGCTATTTGCTCAATATTCGCCTCAGAGACATATTTGATTATTGCGATGACATTAGTTCAAACTTTAGGTAACTTCCTAATAGCTTCTAGCGTCAACAGCTCCATTAACAGGTTGAATTACCCTTAAAGTTCCGGTCATCGATCTCACCGACATATTAATCCATGACAAAAATCGCCGTAATCGGTAGCCCTCCGTTCCGCTTCAGTATAAAAAGCGCTTGTCTATCCTCCCAACTTCAGCAGCTCATACCCCAGAGTCAACATGCTTTTCAACACCCGCACAGTGAGTGTCCTATTCGTGCTGTCTTTCTTGCATTTTTGAACATTTTTCATAGATCCTTGGCTACGTTCTCGCGGCATTGGCTGGCGTCCCCGCATTGACTAGTGCTGCTACGCTTGGTGGCGCCACTACCGACGCTAGCGCCGCTCCACAGGACCTCCCAAAACCTGCTTGCTACTCTGGTAGTTCTACAGGACCCTGCAGCAGTTCTATTGCCAACTTCTGCGCTGGGATTTCTAGCGTTGACGTAAGGAGGTTTTATGGCTTGCAGATATGTTTTACTCACTTGAATCGACAGTTACAACCGCATGATACAGCATACCACTGCGACAGCGAATTGAAAACCACAAAGAATGCCAAGTATAAATGTAGGTCCACCTTTTTTCAGTGATGAAAGATGAAGCTCTAATACAAGTTTGCCTCCGCTAAACAGGCGTGCTTGGTGTACGCAATTCGAATACCAACCAGGATGCAACTCCGGATAAGGACGAGTGTGTAAAAGTTATGCAGAACATTGCGGATAATTGCAGCTACGTATGTATCTTTCTTGACGTTAACCTGATAGGAGGAGTACTGACTCTTCGCAATATCTTTTTGTTAGGGTGGACATGGAAAGTTTGCCTCAAATGGAGCCATTGTATACCTCTTTGATAATTCGAACGCGAACAAGGGGGTGTGCACGGATTTCACCAAGCCTACTACACTGTAATTTGGTATAAACTCGTCGTTCTGAAATAAAATCTGAGGACTTTTGTCGATACACCGAAGTGCTTCTGGTAACTAATGTATGTCGGATGATAATAGCGCTGCTCGAACACAAGTAGAATATTTATAGGCTCGTGACCAGACTGAGTATGAGAATTGATGTTTGAAGTTATTTCGACATCGACACATTCATATACAGATGGTCACTGGTCTAGAATATTTATAGAAAGTTTGGTTCAAGGACACGCAACTCACCTGAGTGAAGTTTGAAGTCGAGAAATGTACCACCGCCAGCTCAAGCCTCAGGCCTCAGGAACAACAGGATTTCACTGGAATAGAGGAACAGACCCCCCCTTCTTCTACTCCAATCCTCCTCCATCGACCAGCTCAATTACCAAGCAGCCTGTGCCGGAAATCTACCCTCAGGTTCTGGCCCTTCCTATTGCCCGTCGTCCCCTCTTTCCCGGTTTCTACAAAGCCGCAGTCGTCCGAAATCCAGCAGTTGTAGCAGCCATACCATAAGGAAATGATGAAACGCGGTCAATCCTGGCGCCTTCCTACTCAAAGACGAAAACACGGATAGCGACGTCATCGTAGACATCAACTCTGGTCCATGAAGTTAATGTCTTTGCTCAGATCATCAGCGTATTTGCTGCGGCTGGAAGAGGAGAAGACGACAAAGAGGATGGTTTAATCGCTGTCTTGTATCCATCCTCGAACAAAAATAGCGCAAACTCGTCAAGCTTCAAGCTTCAGGGCTGGTCCAACGAAGATCACCGAAGACCAACCGCAAACGGTGGAACCTCCTACACCCCCCAGGTATCTGCCATTTTTTCTTTTTTTTTTTCTTGGCCAAATCTTTACACTATTCCAGGTTCCGTACTAACGGAAGCCTTTCTTGTATAACCAAGAACATTTCTATCGTCAACGTTGAGAATCTCATCACGCTAAGGTCTTTACAATAAAAACAACCAAACATATCCGTGCTTTCATGTCGGAAATCGTGTCTGTGTTCAAGGATATCGCTCAACTGAACCCAAACTGAACCCCCCTCTTCCGCGGCCAAATAACAAATATCACCATTAACCGGGTTACTGCCAATGTTTTCGACAAACTAAACAAACTAGCTGACTCTACAGCTGCTGTATCTACCAGTACAGTTCAAGAACTGCAAGATGTTCTCGAATGCCTTGTCGTCGATGATAGACTCCCAAAAGCTCTCCTCGTCTTGAAGAAAGAAACTCATTAATGCTCAACTCCAAAGTAGACTCTCAAGAGATCTTGACAGTAAAATCACCAAACGACAACGTGAATATTACAACTTAAAGGCATCAAGAAAGAGTTGGGTATGGAGGGTAATGGCAGCGGTAGACTTATTGAGAGCTTAGAGAACGAGCTGCTGCTTTGAAGATGTCAGGTGGAGTTAGGAAAGGGTTTCGAAGAGGAGTTGGCGAAGATGCAAGGATTGGTGGATTGGCTGACTCAGGTATGTAATCGCCCTCTGAAAATGTCTCATCTAACCTTTCTCATTTAGATTCCTTGGGGTCGTCATACGCCTGAAAACCACATCACTCACGCTCAAACCGTACCCAACGAAGACTTACCGATGTGAAATCACGTATTCTCGAATTCCTAGCTGTTGGTAAACTACGTGGCACTATTCAAGGGAAGATTATCTGCCTTGTTGGACCACCGGATGTTGGCAAGACCTCGATTGGCAAAAGTATTTCGAGAGCTTTGGGCAGGTGGTTCTTCGGATTCAGTTTGGTAGTTTGACAGATGTAGCGGCGATCTAAGGGCATAGAAGGACTTACGTTGGGTAAGATCGTTTCTAATGTTCTCACTACTCGATGCTAAGTGGATTTGTAGCGCTCTACCAGGCAAGCTCATTTCAAGCCTTGAAACTCATCGAGACCGATAACCCACTCGTTTCTCAATGATGAAGTTGACAAGATCGGTCGTGGAATTAATGACCCTGCTAGGAGATGTTGGATCCTGAACAGAACAATGATTTCTTGGACCACTAGTCCGTTTATCTTTTCTTTTCACTGTAGCTATCGATGCCCCTAACCGTTTTTCTACAGCATGACTCGTAGACCTCTCAAGGTTGCTCTTCGTGTGTACTCGTGTGTTGTCATTCTTTGACGTCGATACCCCCTGGCTGATGTGGGAAAATTAGCCAACAACTTTGACACTATCCCTGCTCTCTTCTCGATCATATGGAAGTCCCCGAAGTTTCCGGTTGTGTTTCTGAGGAAAAGTCGGTTATCGCATCTCGTTATCTGGGTCCTGAAACCAAAGAAGCTTCTGGCTTAGCAGAAGCGGACGTCGATCTAGGATCAAGTGCTGTCGATGTACTCGTCAAGTATTATTGCGGGGGGGGTGGGGTTCGAAACATATCGAGAAGGTGTGTGATTGTGGATTTTTGGCATTGAGATTATGGCTTACCTTTTTTTTGTTGGAAATAGATTCATCGTAAACCTCGTACAGGAGCTAGGAGAAGATACTTTCCCTGAACCCAAACAACCTGGCGCATCTACCACTGTCAACGTTGGCCCAAGTCCAGACATTCCCTCCAGCATAACTCCAGAAACCACCACATCGTGATTAACATTGAACAAAACACCCTCAGAACCCATCGGCACTATTGAATCACAAGAAGACAAAACCCCTTCGGAACCCGTCAACGCCGTCGAATCACAAAGAACCACCACCAAATGAACCCATTTTCAATCCTACTACTGCTATTACTGAAGCCGATCAGAAGAAGCCTGTGACAACGAAAGAGAGGAAGCCAATGCATATATTCCTCCGTCTGTTCATGTACGAATCACACGTGATAATTTGAAAGAGTATGTTGGTTCTGCTTGTGTATTAGAAGGATAGGGTATATACTCATGCGCCACTTCCCAGTGTTAGCACTGGACTTGGATATTTGGGCAATGGATCTGCTGCGGTGATGCCTATCGAAGCCATGGTATGCCATTTCTAAATTACGATGATGACCGTTTTTAATTACTTTCTGACAGCGACGTTTGTAGATTGCAAACACTACAAGCGGAGGGGGCAAGTTCGATATGATCCATCACCAACCATCTCGCCTGATGTTTCGCCATGAACCATCTATGGAATCATCATCTCGCTCTGCTGATGTTGAAGCCCGAGATACTATCACTATAGCTGCCTCTTCTCCAGCACTTCTTTCTCCACATTCCGCGCCTGCCGCGAGTTCTTCATTCCCACCTCGTCCGCTTTCCCAATCTCCTTCCCCTTCTCTATTATGCAAAGACTCCCCCGCTATCGAATTAAACTCTCTACATATCACTCGCAGACATTCTCGAACGTCAATCCTCTGTCCGTCAATTTAAATTCCTCAAACGAGATCCCTTACGAGCCTACTTTGCATCAATCGTAGTTGCCATTTCGGATGTGTCTCCCTCAATGCTTGCAAAACAATTAAAAATGGCGGAATGTCCCCGCGAACTTCCTCCTTTCATGATAGAACCCTCCATTATTGGTTGAGAAGCCAAAATGATAGATGAAGAAGATAATGAGAATGCTATGAAGCTTGTTCAGCAGGGTAGAGAAAATGATATATTTAAGAATTGCATTAGATGCACACTTTCTGACTCAAAATCAATCATGAAGCTGCAGTTGCTTATATTTTTTGATGCAGATTTCATTGTGCAGCAGTGGCTATCATTTTTACTTGGGTTGTGGGCTGCTGCTTTGCACAGCAACATGAGTCATACTTTTCTTATTTTTATTATGTAGTTATAATCTTTTTGAACATATATATTTATCCACAATTGAAAAAAATATTGTTTGCACCATGATAATCACTGTTCTGTGTGTGTGTGACAGATGCTCAAGCACTTGTCACAGGTGATAGGCATTACCCATCTGGGACACTCCAGAAGGCAGTTTCAATCATTTATACCTATATAAGTAACATAAAATCAGATAAAATAAACAGAATTTTGTGAATGTGTATTGTGACTTCCACATGCATTTCCCCAGCCAAATGAGATGGCTGAAAGTTCTAAAGTAAAGGACTCTTCAACAACTTAATTCTGTTACAACTTCAAATGATTCAGATAAACTGATCATTAACAGTTGTTACTAAGAAGTTTCACTTGTTCTATCTGAGGTCTAAAGAGTACAAGTTGATTAAAACTTGCAGAGTCTTGTAGACTTTAAGAGCAAATAAGAGTAGAGGATTTGTCTATTAAAGACTAGGTACAGATCAATGTACTAGAGACAGGGACATTTTGGCTTTTAAATCCTGGCTTGTGGTTGATTATTTCCTGGGCTGACACTATTCCTTGGTTTACATTATCTCTGGAGCTGCAATTTATGAAGTTGACATGTGCTTGCTGGAGTGGGGACCATTGAGATCATACTGTCTGTCATCTTATATTAAATGACTCAGAGAGATAGGGATTTGCAGGAGTCAACCCTGGGGTTTGAAGGGTTTCAGACAAATTCAAAGATTTTAACCTTAGAACCCATGCAAATGCTTTGTTTAATGGATTAAAATTTAAGTATGGATTACCTCCTGATATCATCCAAAAATTAGAGTAGGTAGACCATATTCTGTGCCACTAATCCCCAGGGGTTTACAAGGGTATTATAAGATAGCAAGTATCTATGGGTTTGGAATAGTATAGTATTTTGGGGCTGTAGGATATTGGGGGAATGGATTGAATGTTCTATGTAGTTTCTTCTACTGTATTTATACTAGACCAGAACAATGAGATACAAGACATTGAGCCACAACAAACGAGGCCACTTGCAGAGTGATTGCTAAAACAGGAAGTCCTTTGTGACAAAGGTCACATGATGTGATGTTTGTAATCCATATCTGCAAACTATCCATTCCTTACAGTATACCCCATGGTTTACTCATGGGTTAAATAAAACCTTGGAGTTGAAGGACTAATTGATTTATTTTGCTTCCCAATAGAAGAAAAAGCAAGTAAAAAAATATGATATAAAGCCATAAATATATACTCAAGATATCCAAAGGTTTTCCACAATGATTTTGAGCCCAAAATATTAGTAGAAAGAGAAGTAATAAGGTTTTTATTTTGACCAAGGATTTTAAATATGCACATCTGAGAAAATTTGGCTCTGACCCCTGACAATCCCTGCAGAGAGATTCCAAGAGAAATGCAACCAGAGGTAAATTCTATAATTTTTGAGAGGTCAAAAATTGCTTTTCCACATGTATGAGCTGGGGACATGTGCAAATGGGATGGTTTTTCATGCTCACATGTTTTACCACTATATCTAAAAATTGTTTGTACAACATTTTGAGATTTCCTTTGTTTAGCATGGAAAATGTGATGTAAGTTTTCCTATTAAAATTAATTTGGAATGTTTTACAAACAATTTCAAGTCTGAAGGACTAATGTCTAATCTATGCATAAAAATTGCCAAAATATGGTGGAAGAACTGCACTGGCATTTTGTGGTCAACTTTAGCAGAGCAGCATGTGATGCAATTAAGTACAAACAAACTGGACAGGGCAACTGTAGTTGCATGTACAAAAGACTGACAAACATCTGTCAATAACTGGTTGCTGGCAGTTCACTATTGATATTGTTGAACAAATGATTTATTGACCAGGAACACAATTCAGGAGGTCTTTACTCTCCCCCACACATTCCGAGCGGGTCCAAGCCCGTCCGAGCAAATTCCGAGCAGAATCCGACCAGAATCCGACCAGAATCCGAGTGGATTCAACCATATTCTGACCAATTTTATATTAAATTCATTATAACTACCGAGAATCAATATACTGCCCTAACCTCTGAAATAAACCTTAATCCTAACCCTAAATAGACTCTAACCAAACCTTAACCTAACCCTAAATGATGTCAGAACTTGGTCGGAATTTGGTTGGAATTTACTCGGAATTTGCTCGGATTGCTCGGACCCACTCGGACCCACTTGGAATGTGTGGGGGAGGGTAAAGTACTGCAATTCAGGGTTGATTCCAAAATGAGTAAATGAATTCCAGGTCTGCTTTATTTTCATGATGGTGATTTTTAAGGTTTTTACCCATGCTACCAATCCATATTGGTGTACAATACTGTTACACAAGATGATGCACAGATTCAAAATAAAACCAGAATTGATGGAGAAAGTGGAAGCAATGAGACAAGGACCAAAATGGGATCCAAAAGTGGTGATCAGAATAGCAGAGAGCAAGGAGAGAGCAAAGGAGGAGGACAGTAGAGACAATTCAAGCACCAAAGTTTACACTGATGGACCAGGATTTGAGGGGCAAGTAGGGGCAGCAGCAGTACTCTACCATGATGGTGTGGGAATGACACAGTGGCTATGCAAGGACAGGCCAACCCTCCTTATACAGTAATGAGCCACCTACTGTGGCATCATTGTTCTGATACACATATATACACAGTAGAATTACACACACAAATCATTTTTGAATAAAATCATCATCTCTTATTTGAGATCTTTCCTCTCTCAGTGAACTAAGACACTATCCCCTTATGAACTCGTATCACAACCCTACAATGGGGTGATCAAGAATAAAAGATGCATGAGGTTAGGATCATTGAAACACCATATGTCTATGAAGGAGAAGGAGTGGCCCGTAGGAATGATCCTAGGGTTGGAATTACTAAGGGAAGAACAAAAGATCAAAGGGGTAATACCAATGGGGTTGACAACATGGCTGCAATCACTGCAACACACAATCAAGCCAGGACCAGGCCACTATCTATGGGATCTATTGTTTACTTTACCCTCCCCCATATAATCCATATGGAATGGATGGAGTCCATATGGAATCCATAAAATAGAGAGTGGATTCCATGGAATGGGGGGTGGAATCTAGGGATGGATTCCACCTTTATTCCATGGAATGTACATATGGATTCCATACTCATTCCATGGAATATAAGGATGGATTCCATGTTCATTCCATGGAATATAAGAATGGACTCCATACTCATCCAATCAAATTTAGGGGTGGACTCCATACCCATTCCATGGAATATACAGATGGATTCCATACTAATTCCATAGAATATAGGGCTGATTCTATAACCATTCCATGGAATATAGGGATAGACATACCTATTTCATGAACTATAGGGATGGACTCCAGACCTATTTGGAATATACAGATGGATTCCACACCTATTCCACACTCATTCTATATAGAATCCATACACAATCCATATAGAATAGGTGTGGAATAGGTGTGGAATCCATCTATATATTCCATGGAATGGGTATGGAGTCTATCTGTATATTCCTTGGAATGGGTATGAAATGGGTATGGAATCCATCTGTATATTCCATGGAATGAGTATAGAATGGGTATAGAGTCCATCCCACATATTCCATGGAATGGGTATAGAATGGGTATAGAGTCCATCCACATATTCCATGGAATGGGTATGGAATGGATATGGAGTCCATCTCTATTCCATAGAATGGGTATGGAATAGGTATGGAGTCCATCTGTATATTCCATGGAATGGGTATGGATTCCACCTGGAATCCACATGGAATGAAGTTGGATTCCATCTGGAACATGACCATTCCATAGCCATTCCATATGGAATCCATAGTGACTATGGAATGAGAAAATGGCTGGGGACTCAGCCAAAAGTCATTCCATATGGAATCCATGGAATGGCTGATGGACTCCATGGATTCCATATGGATTCCACATGGATTATATAGGGGAGTGTAAAGACCTCGATCTATTCCATCACAAACTAAACATAATGAACAATAAATACAAAGACTTAGACTTACTTGTGAGGCTGGGGCATGTGGACAAGGCAGACAGAGAAGCAAAGAAAGCAGTGCAGGACAGATCTAGCCCATCAAACAAACTTCCAGCCCTGTTAAAGGAAACTGTTACCATGCAGCAAGTCTGCAGTGTGACAAATGTTCCATGCTACACTCAAACATTTGGCAACAGAGGTATGGTCCAAATCACCAAGATTTGACAAACTGAAATGTCTAGACCCATTGATTCCTTCCAACAAATTCACTAAAATCACATGCAACATGCAACATAGTCAAGCAAGCTTTTTGTTTCAACTAAGGACAGGGCACATACCATTAAACACACCTCTACACTGGATCCAAAAAAACACCATCACTGACTGTCCAGGATGTCAAAGACACAATGAAACTGTACTTCACTACCTAATACATTGTCCAGCACACAACAATGTGAGATGCAGGATGATTCAAGATGCAGGCAGAGACACTAGGGACATAGGCAAACTGTAATCAACCCCAACATTATTCCCACATCTATTCCAATTTATCCAGCATACTGGACAATTTAGAACCACACAGGAATAACTAGCATGATAAAAGAAGAAACTCACCAGCAAAATTAATTTACATTACAGCAACCTGTTATCACATCCATTATTTCATACAGTTTCCCTGCTTCAAGTCTTGCAATGCATTACTCATAGCAGATGTGAAGTCCATAATGAATATGGGGGCATAAAGTATACAAATAGTTAATCCATAGTACACATCTACCACATGGCCCACCACAAAGGACAATAAACTCAGATTCAAAAAACAAAAAAAATTAAAAGTGCTGAATTACAAAATACATACTGAAGGAAGTTATATGGCTCAAAGATGAGCAATTGATTGCTTGAGTAATAGATCACAGAGGAATTATGTGGTACCCATAATGGTATGTAGATAAAACCAAATTGCTTTCCAGATAACTTAGCCACATGAACCTCTGCTATGGAAGGATAAATAAATGAGGGGTTTTAAGGCCACATTCAATGTATATTCAAGAGAGTAAATGAGAGACTTGTAGTCCTATACTATCATGTGGAAGAAGTAGTTGTGCACAAACTAAGGGTAGATACATTGCAGAAAAGTGAAAATGTGCTTGTTCCATTGTTATGTAACTAAGGGTTGGTAAAATGTTCAGGTTTGTAAACTAAGTGAAAGAAGAGAAATGAAAGGGAAGAGAAAAGAAACTTTATATGGTCAAGTCAGTCCTTGCATAGCCACTCCAGTAGTCCTACAGGGTGTCTGTATGTTCTGCACCATGAAGCTTCTTGCTCATATCCTTGACTTGAACTTCAAGTTGCTCTGCTTCATTCCACCTTCCCTGATTATGGTATGTGGCTGCTAGATTGCCATGCTTGTGAGGGTGTCTGGATGTTCTGCACCAAGACGCTTCTTCCTCATGTCCATGAGTTGAACATCTAGCTGTTCTGCCTCATACCACCTTCCTTGATTCCAGTATGTGGTTGCTAGATTTGCCATGCCTGAGAGGGTGTCTGGGTGTTCTGCACCAAGAAGCTTCTTCCTCATGTCCATCACTTGAACCTCTAGCTGTTCTGCCTTGTTCCACCTTCCTTGATTGCAGTATGTGGCTGCCAGATTTGCCATGCTTGAGAGGGTGTCTGGGTGTTCTGCACCAAGAAGCTTCTTCCTCATGTCCATGACTTGAACAAATATCTGTTCTGCCTCATTCCACCTTCCCTGATTACAGTATGTGACTGCTAGATTTGCCATGCCTGAGAGGGTGTCTGGGTGTTCTGCACCAAGAAGCTTCTTCCTCATGTCCATCACTTGAACCCCTAGCTGTTCTGCCTCATTCCACCTCCCTTGATTCCAGTATGTGGCTGCTAGATTTGCCATGCTTGAGAGGGTGTCTGGGTGTCCTGCACCAAGAAGCTTCTTCCTCATGTCCATCACTTGAACCTCTAGCTGTTCTGCCTCATTCCACCTTCCTTGATTCCAGTATGTGACTGCTATATTTCCCATGCTTGTGAGGGTCTGTGGATGTTCTGCACCAAGAAGCTTCTTCCTCATGTCCATGACTTTAACCTGTATCTGTTCTGCCTCATTCCACCTTCCCTGATTACGGTATGTGACTGCTAGATTTGCCATGCTTGAGAGGGTGTCTGCATGTTCTTCACCAAGGACCTTCTTCCTCATGTCCATGACTTTAACCTGTAGCTGTTCTGCCTCATTCCATCTGCCCTGATTATGGTATGTGACTGCTAGATTTGCCATGCTTGTGAGGGTGTCTGGATATTCTGCACCAAGAAGCTTCTTCCTCATGTCCATGACTTGAACCTCTAGCTGCTCTGCCTCATTCCACCTTCCCTGATCATGGTATGTGGCTGCTAGATTTGCCATACTTGAGAGGGTGTCAGGATGTTCTGCACCAACAAGTGTCTTCCTCATGTCCATGACTCTAACCTGTAGCTGTTCTGCCTCATTCAACCTTCCCTGATCATGGTATGTGGATGCTAGATTTTCCATGCTTAAGAGGGTAGATGGATGTTCTGCACCAAGAAACTTCTTCCTCATGTCCATGACTTGAAGAGACAGCTCCTCTGCATTCTTCCAGTCTCCATTTTCCTTCAATACTAGTGTAAAATTGGTATATTTATCATCATAATAGTGCCTAATAAGTCCCATATGGCTGCCATGTAACTCATTTGCCTTGATATGTTCAAAAATCAATTGCCGTAATGCATAATCCTGAGTTGTAAATCTCCATGGAATTGCACAGGACAAGATAATGCTTCCCATCTGCCATATTTTCTGCTGCTCAGATTTCAACATTCTCTCCCTACTCCAGCAGTGTACCAAAGGATGAACACACAATGTTTCAGATGATTGTCCTCTTCTCATTAAGGAGAATGACAGAAGCACACCAATACCTTGACCAAACAGGAAGTCATCCCAGTGACCATTATTGTCCAACACAAGCAGGGTATGATCCAAGATCTTGAATGCCTGTGGTAACTTTTCAGCTAACTCATTGTCAATGGTATATCTCCTAGACTGCTCAGCAGCAGATTGGAATATGTCTTTAGAAATATTACTATGATGATAAAAGGTACATATTTGGAGAATCAGGATTGCAGCCTGAGCTGCTTGTGCATTCCCAGTGCCAGATTGGGCACTAGCTCTCCTTTCTATTTCTTTAAAAGATAAATCCCAAGTCCCATACACTGTCTGATTATAACTGGATGCTCCTGTGAATGAAGCATCTGACATAAGAGTCTGACGATGTAGGGAGAATTGTCTCAGATATCTCTTGAGATCACATTTCCCAGCTTCAATATAAGCACCAGCTTGATCAATAGCAAGAGGGATGTAGCCAAGTTCATTGACAATCCTTTTAGAGGCTTGCTGATGCTCAGGTAATGGAGCCAAACAGCTGGACTTGAGAAGTAGAGATACACCATCTGACTCCTCCATCTCATTGATTGCAATTCTGTTCTCAAATAATACAATCCTTCCCATGGATCTGTTTCTGCTTGTAATCAGAATATTACCTCCATTACCTGGAGGAAAGAACTTGGCCACCACCTCTGGAGAGAGATCATCAGCATTATCAAATACAATCAACCATTCTTCCTGAATGTGAGATATCCACTGGAGTGTAGACTCAACTGAGCCATCTAGACCAAAAGCCTGTGCAGCAGGAGTGGTGGATATCCCCTTGAAAGACATTGTAATACTCTCAAGAGAGGAGGCATCAACCCAGAACACATGTGAAAAACTAGAGTAAGAAATGAATCTAGAGTGTTGTTGTGGATGTAATGTGAAGACAATTACCTGTTAGACATATCTTCTGTGAACTTGAGACAGATCTGGGTCTTTCCAATCCCTCCCAATCCCCAGAGGAGACAAGAACGCCTTGACATCAGTTGACTATTAGTATGAGGACCAAAAATCTTCCCAAGTTTGTCGAATACGTCTTTCCGCCCAGTAAAAATTGGACTGGAGTTTGGTTTTTGAGGTACAAGGATCTTTATCTGCCCTTGGCCAGTATTGGCAGGGGCGGTATTGACTATATAGTTCTGGGAGACAAAATATGAATAATTATTGCGAGATCATTTGCACAGTATAAGAGAAGACCTACAAAAGTGCCGCCAGCGATGAGTAAATTCGCATTCGGAAAGAAACCCGAACCAGAATGCTGAGTCCGTTGATCATCAGCAACAGCGGAGAACAGTGGGTATAAGCAACTCACCCAGGGATTTTGTTCCGATTCCGTAGGTCCCGAGTTGGCTTGCGTTATGGTATCAGGGGAGGAGAGCGAAATTTCTTCCGAATGGGCTGCAGGAGCAACTGAGACTTGGAGTTCATGGCCAGTCTGATCGACGACGATGATTGAGTCATTATGGATGTGATGGGTCGAGTTGAATGCTTACGCGAGCAATGTCATTGATCTCCACTAACGCAGAGACTGAGGCGGAGGCTTGGAGTTCATGGGCGGCCTAATCGACAACGATGATTGAGTGATTATGCCTGTGATAGGATAAGTTGAACGCTTACAGGAGAAATATTATTGATCTGCAAGGTAGATACTGGGGTAGAGACTTCGAGTTCCTGGGTAGCCTGATCGACGATGATGGATAAGCCATTTTGGACGCGATGGGCAAAGTTGAATCCTCACAGTAATTCCAATGGCTTGATTAACCTGGGCGCTTTCAGCTGCAGCGCTAGCGGGAACGGATGGCATGAGATCAGCGATACTCGTTATGGCTGTCGATGTCGGGGTTGCTACTTCAGGGCTTGAACCAAGAGCATCGGTGGTGGTCAGAGATGTGTGTTTTTCTTTCTTAGACTTGTCAAGTTTCTTATAAAGGTGCTTTATATTGCTGAACATTGTGTTGTGGTGCTCGATGCGCAGTGGGTGATGAGAGGCAAGAAGAAAGAAGTCCTGATTACATAAGAGCTGTCACAAGACTTCGCAAGAACTGCCTCATACCTGTACAGTGTACTTTTACAGAAACTTCCTTGTCGAATTTTTTATAATGAAAAGATCACTTGTATTGGCCAAATTGCTGACCATCGATCGATGCATTGCTGAGCGCTGAGTGGTGATAGTTCATAGGTAGTCCAACCCTTGCACCGAAAGTTGTCCTACTTGACTCAAAATGTACTGATGGCCTAGTCCGATGATAAGGCTGTATATTTTACTATATGTCTTCCTAACATCGAAAGAATTCGAGCTAGATGCGTGGCTTTGTCGATGATCATACGGATCCGCGTTCAAAGCATACTGTAAGGAACAAGACTAGCCAACCAATCTCCGGAAGGGTACACGAAAAATTACACAAGAATCGGGCATTCTTAACCAGTGGAGGACGATCATCAACAGATACAATGGCAAGCGAAGTACACAGGAGGCTCGTGAAGCTCAACAAAATCCGACACCAGCGGAGGAAGAGATCCTCGTAATCAATGCTTCCCACAATCACTCAAGAGCCTGGCCTGCTGTGAAAGGCTTGTCTCGGAGATGACCGTAGTGCACCTGGTTGCTAGAGGAATAGATGAAGTTCTACGGCATGGACGAGACAAGATGTCTACCTTCTGATCAAGGGACACACGTCGTTGGTGGGCGAAGAGCCAAGACTCAGCATAAACAAGGTGGCGCCGACCAGAAAAATATGACCGCGATCGTGACCATTTGTGCATATGGCACGATACTTAAGCCTAGAATTATATTCAAGGGTCAATAAGTAGGGAAATATATCACAAGGTCCGGAAGTACTCACGAAAGACGGTTGGCTGACACCATCTAGTCTTGCACATTCACCCAAAATGGATGAACAGAGCTTGGTTGGTGAAAGATTTTGATCCACAAACAAAGGAGAAGGCAGGCGTACGTACCCATAGTTCCCATTACTCACTTGAGCTTCTTGATTATGCACCGGCTAACAACATCGCTATCCTCGGTTACACTCTGCCTTTACGAGCCTGGTGAGGAACGAGTTCCGAAGCGAGATTCAAAAGCTTGAAGATTTGCCCAGGCGCAGTGTTGCAAAAGGTGATCTTTCGGGCGTGCATTCCTCCGTTCCTTCAATGAGGGTGCCGTTAAGGCCGCGTTTGCGGCAACTGGTGTCGATCCACTTAATCCTGATGCAATCTCTGAGGAGCAGATGAAACCGAGCTTACCGACTTCAAGAAAGACATGCTCCTCTCCAACATCTTTTTGAGTTATACCTGCAACACCTTCGACACCAACATCGCGAGCCTATGATTGATCTAGAGCTTGAAACGCCAACAAAACGTGAATTATATGGCGCGCTAGCCTGCGTCGTCCAGCTCTCTTCTTCGAAAAAGCGGACTTCTCGAGTCCCTACCAGAAATGCCCCAACCGGATTGGTCCCTCCCAAAAGGTCTGCATTCTACTGGATATCAGTCCACGAAGTATTACATGCTACACATTGACGAACTCACCAAAAACTACTCTTACTCGCATGATATTATTCAGGCTCGGGTAAGTCATCGATGACAAAAATGCGCAGCTTGTCGTCCAGTACGTTCATCTGAGTAAACTTAAATAATCAATCCCCGCAGACGAAGGGGGAACAAAACAAAAGACGATCGCACCAAACTCTTGACATCGCCGACATCTAACTGCTGATAAATTTTGGGACGAGCTGCGAGAGAGAAGGAGAACAAAGCAAAGAGGAAGACAAACAGAGAAGCAGGAAAGGTCGCCAACAAGATTCAGTGGGAGATGATACGACCGCCTCTTCAGAGGAGCCTTGCTTCCCGCATTCTTGTGTTGAGGCAAGTGAGATTTCACAGTGTAAACTGGTACTATAAAATCAACTAAAACCATACTACATATCCTAATCTGCTATACCAGCATTCCGTCTCAATTTGTGATTGTGGTTGAGGCTACGAATTGTATCCCCATCGTTCAATACAAATAACCCAACTCGTCAAGCTGAAGGCTGGTCCACCAAAGACCATCCACGAACGGTGGAAACTCCGACACCCCCGCCTTCTCTGCCTCCAGAGCGTCAGCTGGCTGAACAAAACACGGGTGTCTATCTTTTTTTCTGTTTTTCTGGCCAAATCTTCTTCACACTATTCCAGGCCCCGTACAAATGGATTTATCGCATAAACACGACATTTCTATCGTCAACGTCGAGAATCTTATCACACTAAGTACCTTACAATAAAGAGAACCAGCATATCCGTGCTTTCATGTAGGAAATCGTGTCCGTGTTCAAGGATATCGCTCAACTGAACCCCCCTCTTCCTCGACCAAATAACAAATTTCTCCATTAACCAAGTTGCCGCCAACGTCTTCGACGGGCCAGACAGACTAGCCGACTCCGCACCTGCTGTATCCACTGGTGAATTTCAGGAACTACAAGATGTTCTCGAATCCTTTCGTCGTCGACGATAGACCCCCAAAAGCTCTCCTCGTCTTGAAGAAAGAACTCATCGATGCCCGACTCCAAAGTAAATTCTCAAGAGACGTTGAGAGTGAAATCACCACCCTGAATATTATAACTTAGAGGCCTCAAGAAAAAGTTGGGTATGGAGAGTGATGGCAGAATTGCAAGGATTGGAGCCGGCTGTTAGTGAAGCGAATGTGACGAAGAATTATTTGGATTGGTTGACTCAGGTATGTAATCTCCCTCTGAAGATCTATCTCATCTTACGTTTCGCATTTAGATTCCTTGCGGTCGTCATACGCCTGAAAACTATTCCATCACTCCTCCTCAAACGGTACTCAACGAAAATCAACTACGGACTTACCGATGTGAAATCACGTATTCTCGAATTCCTTGTTGGACCACCGAGCGTTGGCAAGGCGTTGATGGGTAAAGGTATTTCGAGAGCTTTGGGCAGACGGTTCTTCAGATTCAGTGTGGGTGGGTTGACCGATGTAGCAGACAGAGATCAAAGGGCATAGGAAGACTTATGTTGGGTAAGATCGTTTCTAATGTCCTCACTACTCGATGTTAAGTGGACTTGTAGCGCTCTACCAGGCAAGATCATTTTAAGCCTTGAAACGCGTCGAGACCGAAAATCCACTCGTTCTCATAGATGAAGTTGACAAGATTGGTCGTGGAATTAATGGAGACCCTGCTAGGAGATGCTGGATCCTGAACAGAACAATGATTTTTTGGATACTAGTATGTTTATCTTTTCCTTTCGTAGCTATGGATGTTCTTATACGGTTTTTCTACAGCAAGGATGTTCCCGTAGACCTCTCACGGTTGCTCTTCGTGTGTGCTGGTATGTTAACGTTCTTTGACCTCAATATCCACCTTGACTTTAAATTAGCCAGCAACCTTGACACTTATCCCTGCTCCTCTTCTCGATCGTATGGAGGTCCTCGAAGTTTCAGGTTATGTTTCCGAAGCAAAGTCGCTTATCATATCTCGGTATCTGGGTCCTCAAGTGAAAGAAGCTTCTGGCTTAGCAGAAGCGAATGTCGAGCTAGAATCAAGCACTGTCGATGTACTCATCAAATATTATTGCAGGGAGAGTGGGGTTTAAAACTTGATGAAACATATCGAGAAGGTGTGTGATTGTGGATTTTGGCGTTGAGAATATTTATGCCTTACTTTTCTTCCTTTGGAAATAGATTTATCGTAAAACTGCTCTTAAGCTCGTGCAGGATCTAGGAGAAGATGCTTTTCCTGAACCCAAACAACCTGGCGCGTCGACGTTGGCTCAAGCACAGACATTCCCTCCAACATAGCTACCAAGCTTACTACACTGTAATTTGGTATAAACTTGTCGTTCTGAAATAAAATCTGAGGACTTTTGTCGATACACTCGAGTGCTTCTGGTGTGTATCGGATAATAATAGCGTTGTCGCGAACACAAGTAGAATATTTATCACCTTGCTGTAAAGCAAGGTCTCTCCTATGTCTAAATAAAGTCAGAATTTGTTGTGTCACGTTGTCATGAATCAATACAAATAAACACTCCACTTTCTCGTCCTCACAACTCACTAAAGCCTCCGAAATGTTGAAACACTCTTTGTACTTATTTGTTTTCTTGCTTTAGACGACGATGTACCATAATGGTATGTAAATAAAACCAAATTGCTTTCCAGGTAACCTCTGCTATACAAGGATAAATAAAAGAGGGGTTTTAAGGTTACAATCATTGTATATTGCAGAGTAAATAAGGGACTTGTAGTCCTATCTTGGAAGCAGCGGTTGTGCACAAACTAAGGGTAGATACATTGCAGAAAAGTGAAAATGTATAAATTGTTCTAGACTTTGGTTGGTTGTTCAGACTTGGACCACTTTCTTCTTGTTCAATACTTCTGATTGAAAGTGTACTTTACTACTCAATATCACAAGAATCTTGAGATGCTCTGCTTTATTGTACTTTCTCTATATAGTATTTACATTATAGGGTTGCTAGATCTTGTCGTGATTATTTCACCACTACTACCGAGCGTCCTTGTGATACTCATTATACCACCCGGTACATTTTATGTTTATTCTTACATTCATCCATTTTGTCTTTATAAGACATTATTCTTTTATTAACTCCTTACCCCTATCTTCGTTACTATGTAGCTCCCGTAGTCGTACAACAACACCTCAGTGTTTATCACCCACACTGAGGTGTAAGTCTTACTTTACTTCTGTTATATTCTTTTACTCATTCATAGTAGTATCACCGTATCTTATTCTAGGTACTACTATTCAATTACAGTGTTTATCACCCACACTGAGGTTATCACCGTATCTTATTCTAGTTCCCGGTTATCCCTGCAAGTGCTACAGGTTATGGGCCCCGCAGATATCTCTGATATGTCTTCAACAATCAATTTTCATCTCTACCGAAGCTTCGAAACGACAGTTCTAACTGGGCTACGTATTCAGAGAGGATCTTGAACTACCTAACCTCTAAAGGGTTTCGTCGACATGTCCAAGGTACTGCGCGTAAACCGGAACAATTAATCGAGCGCAATGGGAGTTTATTCAAACCAGGCTCCATAGCCCCTCTTAACGATGAGGAACTCGAGAAACACGAAGAGATCTTGGATACCTACGACCAGATGCAAGCAGCCGTTCGCGAGGTTATATATAGGACCATCGATAAGACCACATTCCTTCAGGTCAAGAACGAAATAGACGCCGCATCTATGTGGAGGAAAGTCGTGTCAATTCACGCTGACAAAGGGAGTCTTTATGAGACTAACCTCTTGACACAACTCCAAAACATCTGATACACCGAGAAAGAAAGCATGAGGGAACACATTGCGAAAATGACCGAACTTAGGGAGAGGTTAGCCGAAATGAATGCGCCAATCTCAGATGAATCCTTCGTTGCATATCTTCGTACCTCGCTTTCACTCGCACCATCATTCCGAACCCTATTCACGACTCTTAATGCTACGGCTCATCAAACGGGGAAGAAACTTACCCCTGCTGATGTTATCTGGCACCTTACCAAAGAGGCGACCTCAGCCGAGATCGAGGATAATATAAATAAATCTAACGCTGCTATGATGGCAGCTGGATCAAAGGCTAAAGGTTGGAAAGGAAAGGAGAAAGTTAATTCCCAATCCAAATCTTCGAAAAACGACATACTTTGCACAAATCTACCTAACTGTGGTCGACGTGGACACACAAAGGACCAGTGTTGGGAAAAAGGGGGAGGAAAGGAGGGCCAGGCTCCAGATTGGTGGA
>MU130477.1:667832-725528 GCA_015039465.1 Phlegmacium glaucopus | reverse complement strand
CCAGCTTCCGTGAAGTCAATTGGGGGAAAGGAATATTACTTGCTGTTCCAGGACCTATTCAGTCACGAGGAGTGCATATATTTCCTAAAGCAAAAATCAGAAGTCTTCGAATTCTACAAGAAATATGAGGCTTGGCTTAAAGTTCAGAGAGTTGGTCAAATTGGTATCATGGGTTGTGATAGAGGTGGTGAATTCATGGTTAAAGACTTCACCGAATATCTCGAAAATGCCGGAACAATTCGACATCTCAATGTCCACAACTCTCCTGCGTCGAATGGTGCTGTCGAACGAGCTAATCGAACGCATCCGGATGGTGTTCGATCGATGTTAGAGGCAGCTAAACTGCCAAAGAACCTATGGGCAGAGGCTGTCAGTCATCATGTCTGGATTCGTAATCGAGTACCTACCCGTGCTCTACCCAAGTCGAAAACACCAGGCGACAGGTCAGAAACCGGACCTATCAGGGGTACATCCTTGGGGTTGCAAGGTTTGGGTAAAGAGGCTAGACGCTGGAAAACTCGAACCTCGAGCTGAGGAAGGCCGTTTTGTTGGGGTTGACAGTGAATCAAAGGGGTACCGGGTTTATTGGCCGGGAAAGAACCGCGTTGGGATTGAGAGAGACGTCTATTTCGATGAAAGCAGAGCGTTAGAGCCTGATGAAGTCGCGATTGAAGGGGGAAATGATGTACTTACCAATCAGACCCATCCCCAGTCATCTAACAATCCTCGAAACTATCCTACACCTGTCGAAAATCCATCTATGCCAGACAAGTCACTCGAGCCTGAAAAGGCGCCCAAAGACATACCTGAAGAAGAAAAAACCCCTGAAACACCCGATTCAGCTTTAGCACCACATCAGAAAGCAAGACGAAACTCACTGAAAGGGCTCCACGAGTTCGATAACGAACAATTCGGTCGTGGAAAACGCCAACGTGTGGCAACGTCGCGCGCTAATGCTGGATTAGCCGATGTCGAGGAAGCATTTGATGTCGAGGAGGTTATAGACCGAAAGGGGAAAGTGGTCTTTGAGCAAGGGGGAGTCGAATTGGATGAAGACGAGTATTTATTTGGGGAAGAAATGAACAATGCGATGGTGATAAGTGAAGACGAACCTTCGTTAAGTGAGGCGTTAAAGGGGGATGAACGAGAAGCATGGATTGATGCTATCGACGCGGAGCTTACTCAGATGGAAAAGGTTAACGCCTGGGTCCCCGTAATTCAACCTCGCGATGCCAACGTAATTCCCAGTTGATATGTATTTCGCCGCAAATGCAATGATACAGGAAACATTGTTCGATACAAAGCAAGACTTGTTGTGAAGGGTTTCAAGCAACAATTTGGAGTTGATTATATTGACACTTTCGCTCCAACGGTTCGCGCACCTACACTACGAATCCTTCTTTCCTTTGCTGCTCAGAAAGGCGCCGCCATCCACCAATGTGATGTCAAGAATGCATATTTAAACTCTCGATTGCAAGACAACATCACGATCTACTCCGAATTACCTCCAAAATACGAAAACTTCCGCGAATTACCCCCAGATCTCAAAGATAAACCAAATGTTGTCAGTAAATGGCTTGTGTCAGTATATGGCTCGAAACAAGGCGCTCATGACTGGTACGCCGAAGTGAAAAGATTTTTCACTGACATCGGTTACTCGGTTTCTATCGCAGATGAAGCAGTTTTCTATAAAATCAATGGTGATAATTTCACAATCGTTGCTGCTGCGACTGACGATTTTACTGTCATCGCAAATTCCTCAGACATTGCCAACACTTTAATCCAGAAACAACTCACCGAACGCTTCAAAATCTCTGACTTAGGACCCATTAATTGGTTACTAGGAGTCAGTATCACTCGCGATCTCACAGCTCGTACAATTTCCTTAAGCCAGCAAGCCTACATCGAGCAAATTGTTATTCGTTTTGGTCTTGAAGACGCCCGTGTAGCCGTCACACCCATGGAAGTTGGAATCGATTTTACTCCTGATTCACCTCATGTTTCCGCCACTCTTCTCACACCTTCCGAGAAAACAAAGTATCAAGAAATGATCGGTTGTCTCATGTACGCTACCACTATGACAAGACCAGACATCGCATTCGCGGTCTCTAATTTGTCTCGATACCTCGACGCACCTCATACGACACACCTCCAAGCCGTTACAAGAGTTTTTTGTTACCTTTCTGGAACGAAAGATTATAAGCTCATCCTCGGAGGTTCTCATTCTACCCTAGCCGGCTACTCAGACGCAGATTGGGCATCTCAGAATCACCGTCACTCAATTTTGGGATTTGTTTTCTTTATTGGGTCAGGAGCTGTCTCCTGGAGCTCGAAGAAACAGCCAATCATCACCTTATCCAGTACCGAAGCTGAATACGTCGCCCTTACCCATTCCTCCAAAGATATTATTTGGATTCACAAGTTACTTACCGAATTATCTTCAATTTTTATTTTTACAGTACCTACGACGCTTTATTGCGATAACCAGGGGGCCGTTCATCTTTCAAAAGACTCCACCTTTCACGGCCGCACCAAACATATCGACGTTCATTTCCATTTTATTGGACAAACCGTTTCACAAGGTCATATCATTTTACTCTACTGCCCTACCGACGACATGATAGCGGATACATTTACAAAGCCGCTTGCCCGTTTCAAATTCGAGAAATTCCGCAATCTTCTCGGAGTCCTTTGAAGCTGCGTCAATCTCGAGGGGGAGTGTCGTGATTATTTCACCACTACTACCGAGCGTCCTTGTGATACTCATTATACCACCCGGTACATTTTATGTTTATTCTTACATTCATCCATTTTGTCTTTATAAGACGTTATTCTTTTATTAACTCCTTACCCCTATTTTCGTTACTATGTAGCTCCCGTAGTCGTACAACCACACCTCAGTGTTTATCACCCACACTGAGGTGTAAGTCTTACTTTACTTCTGTTATATTCTTTTACTCATTCATAGTAGTATCACCGTATCTTATTCTAGGTACTACTATTCAATTACAGTGTTTATCACCCACACTGAGGTTATCACCGTATCTTATTCTAGTTCCCGGTTATCCCTGCAAGTGCTACAGATCTGCCATGCTTGAGAAGGTATCTGGATGTTCTGCAAAAAGAAGAATCTTGTCCATGTCCATGACTTGGACCTCTCTAGCTGCTCTGCCTCATTTACAGTATGTGGCTGCTAGACTTGCCATACTTAGGAGCATGCCTGTATGTTCTGCACCAAATGCTTCTTCCTCATGTCCATGACCTGAACCTCTAGCTGTTCTGCCTCATTCCACCTTCCCTGATTACCATATGTGACTGCTAGAGTTGCCATACTTGTAAGGGTGTCTGGATGTTCTGCACCAAAAAGCTTATTTCTCATGTCCATGACTTTAACCTGTAGCTGTTCTGCTTCATTCCACCTTCCCTGATTACTATATGTGGCTGCTAGATATGCCATGTTTGAGAGGGTGGATGGATGTTCTGCACCAAGAACCTTCTTGGTCATGTCTGTGACATGAAAAAATAGGTGCTCTGCCTCATTCCACCTTCCCTGATTATGGTATGTGGCTGCTAGATATGCCATGTTTGAGAGGGTGGATGGATGCTCTGCACCAAGATGCTTCTTGCTCATATCCAGGACTTGAACAAATAGCTGCTCTGCCTCATTCCATCTTCCCTGATTACGGTATGTGGCTGCCAGATATGCCATGCTTAAGAGGGTAGATGGATGCTCTGCACCAAGATGCTTCTTGCTCATGTCCAGGACTTGAACAAATAGCTGCTCTGCCTCATTCCACTGTCCCTGATTCCAGTATGTGGTTGCTAGATGTGCCATGCTTGAGAGGGTGGATGGATGTTCTGCACCAAGAAGCTTCTTGCTCATGTCCACAACTTCAACCTCTAGCTGCTCTGCTTCATTCCACCTTCCCTGATTATGGTATGTGGCTGCTAAATGTGCCATGCTTGAGAGGGTGGATGGATGTTCTGCACCAAGAAGCTTCTTGCTCATGTCCATGACTTGAACCTCTAGCTGCTCTGCCTCATTCCACCTTCCCTGATTATGGTATGTGGCTGCTAAATTTGCTATGCTTGTGAGGGTGTCTGGATGTTCTGCACCAAGAAGTTTCTTCCTCATATCCACAACTTTAACCTGTAGCTGTTCTGCCTCATTCCACCTTCCCTGATCACGCTATGTGGATGCTATATTTCCCATGCTAAAGAGGGTGTCTGGATGTTCTGCACCAAGAAGCTTCGTTCTTGTGTCCATGACTTGAACCCCTAGCTGCTCTGCCTCATTCCACTTTCCCTGATCATGGTATGTGGCTGCTAGATTTGCCACACTTGTCAGGGTTTCTGGATGTTCTGCACCAAGAAGCTTCTTCCTCATGTCCATGACTTGAAGATACAGCTCCTCTGCAGTCTTCCAGTCTCCATGTTCCCTCAGTACTAGTGCAAAATTGGTATATTTATCATCATAGTAGTGCCTGATAAGTCCCATCTGCCTTCCATGTAACTCATTTGCCTTGATATGTGGAAGAATCAATCGCCGTAATGCATAATCCTGAGTTGTAAATCTCCATGAAATTGCACAGGACAAGATTATACTTCCCATCTGCCATATTTTCTGCTGCTCAGATTTCAACATTCTCTCCCGACTCCAACAGTGTACCAAAGGATGAACAGACAACATATCAGATGATTGTCCTCTTCTCATCAAGGAGAATGACAGAAGCATACTAACACCTTGCCCAAACAGGAAGTCATCCCAGTGACCATCACTGTCCAATACAAGCAGGGTATGATCCAATATGTGGATTGCCTGGGGCAGCTTTTCAGCTACCTCACTATCAACAACATATTTCCTAGACTCCTCAGCAGCAGATTGGAAGATGTCTTTAGAAATATTACTATGATGATAAAAAGCACATATTTGGAGAATCAGAATTGCAGCCTGGGCTGCTTGTGCATTTCCACTGTCAGATTGTCCACTAGCCCTCCTTTCTATTTCTCTAAAAGATAAATCCCAAGTCCCATACACTGTCTGATTATAATTGGATGCTCCTGTGAATGAAGCATCTGACATAAGAGTCTGACGATGTAGGGAGAATTGTCTCAGATATCTCTTGAGATCACATTTCCCAGCTTCAATATAAGCACCAGCATGATCAATAGCAAGAGGGATGTAGCCAAGTTCATTGACAATCCTTTTAGCAGCTTGCTGATGCTCAGGCAATGGAGCCAAACAGCTGGACTTAAGAAGTAGAGATATAGCATCTGACTCCTCCATCTCATTGACTGCAATTCTGTTCTCAAATGATACAATCCTTCCCATGGATCTGTTTCTGCTTGTAATCAGAATATTACCTCTGCTACCTGGGGGAAAGAATTTGGCCACCACCTCTGGAGAGAGATCATCAGCATTATCAAACACAATCAACCATTCTTCCTGAATGTGAGATATCCACTGAAGGGCAGACTCAACTGAGCCATCTACACCAAACACCTGTGCAGCAGGAATGGTGGATATCCCCTTGAAAGACATTGTAATACTCTCAAGAGAGGAGGCATCAACCCAGAACACATGTGAAAAACTAGAGTAAGAAATGAATCTGGAGTGTTGTTGTGGATGTAATGTGAAGACAATTACCTGTCAGACATATCTTCTGTGAACCTGAGACAGATCTGGGTCTTTCCAATCCCTCCCAATCCCCAGAGGAGACAAGAATACCTTGACATCAGTTGACTATTAGTACGAGAACCAAAAATGTTCGCAAGTTTGTCGAGTACATCTTTGCGTCCAGTAAAGATCGGGCTGGGGTTTGGTTTTTGAGGTACAGGGATCTTTGTCTGCCCTTGGCCAGTATTGGCTGGGGCCGTATTGACTACATAGTTCTGGGAGACAAAATATGTATAATTATTGCGAAGTCATTTGCATAGTATAAGAGAAGACTTACAAAAGTGCCGCCAGCGATGAGTAAATTCGCATTCGGGAAGAAACCCGAGCTAGAATGCTGAATCCGTTGATCATCAGCATTAGCGGAGAACAGTGAGTGTAAGCAACTCACCCAGAGATTTTGTTCCGATGCCGTAGATCCCAAGTTGGCTTGCGTTATGGTATCACGGGAGGAGAGCGAAATTTCTTCCGAATGGGCTACAGGAGCAACTGAGACTTGGAGTTCATGGTCAGTCTGGTCGACGACCATGATTGAGTCATTATGGATGTGATGGGTCGAGTTGAATGCTTACGCGAGCAATGTCATTGATCTCCGCTAAGGCAGAGACTGGGACAGAGACTTGGAGTTCATGGGTGGCCTGATCGACGACGATGATTGAGTGATTATGGCTGTGATGGGCTAAGTTGAACGCTTACAGGAAAAATATTATTGATCTGCAAGGCAGATACTGGGATAGAGACTTCGAGTTCCTGGGTAGCCTGATCGACGATCATGGATAAGTAATTTTGGACGCAACGGGTAAAGTTGAATCCTCACAGTAATTCCAATTGTTCTATTAACCTGGGCGCTTTCAGCTGCAGCGCTAGTGGGAACGGATGGCATGAGATCAGCGATGCTCGTTATGGCTGTCGATGTCGAGGTTGCTACTTCAGGGCTTGAATCAAGAGCATCGGTGGTGGTCTGAGATGTGTCTTTATCTTTCTTAGAATTTCCACGTTTTCTGTAAGGGCGCTTCATATCGCTGGACATTGGGTTGTTGTGCTCGATGCGCAGTGGGTAATGAGAGGTGATGGGAGGCAAGAAGAAAGAAGTCCTGATTACATAAGAGCGGTAGAACTGCCTCATACCTGTACAGTGTACCTTTACAGAAACTTCCTTGTCGAATTTTTTATAATGAAAAGATCACTTGTATTGGCCAAATTGCTGACCATCAATGGATGCATTACTGAGCGTTGAGTGGTGATTGCCATTACCCTTATTTCACAGGCAATTCACAGGTAGTCCAACTTTTGCACCGAAAGTTGTCCCACTTGACTCAAAATGTACTGGTGGCCTGGTCCGATCATAAGGCAGTATATTTTACTGTATGTCTTCCTAACATCGAAATAATCCGAGCTAGGTGCGTGGCTTTGTTGATGATCATACGAATCCGTGGTCAAAACATACTGTAAGGAACAACACCAGCCAGCCAATCTCCGGAAGGGTACACGAAAAATTACACAAGAATCGGGCATTCTTAACCAGTGGAGGACGATCATAAATAGACACAATGGCACGCGAAGTAGACAGAAGGCTCGTGAAGCTCAACAAAATCTGACACCAGCGGAGGAAGAGATCCTCGTAATCAATCTGCTGAACAAGGCTTCCCACAATCACTCAAGAGCCTGGCAACCCTGCTGTGAAAGGCTTGTCTCGGAGATGACCGTAGTGCACCTGGTTGCTAGAGGAATAGATGAAGTTCTATGGCATGGACGAGACAAGATGTCTACCTTCTGATCAAGGGACACACGCCGTTGGTGGGCGAAGAGTCAAGACTCAACATAAACAAGGTGGCGCCGACCACAAAAATATGACCGCGATTGTCACCATTTGTGCATATGGCACGATACTTAAGCCTACAATTAAATTCAAGGGTCAATAAGTGGGAGAATACATTACAGGGTCCGGAAGTACTCACGAAAGACGGTGAGTGTTGGCTGACGCCGTCTAGTCTTGCACATTCACCCAAAATGGATGGACAGACAACGAGCTTGGTTGGTAAAAGATTTTGATCCACAAACAAAGGAGAAGGCAGGCGCACGTACCCATAGTTCCCATTACTCACTTGAGCTTCTTGATTATGCACCGGGTAACATGTTATCCTCGGTTACACTCTGCTTTACGAAGGTGAGGAACGAGTTCCGAAGTGAAATTCAAAAGTTTGAAGATTTGCCCAGGCGCAGTGTTGCAAAAGGTGATCTTTCGGGTGTGCATTCCTCCGTTCCTTCAATGAGGGTGCCGTTAAGGCTGCGTTTGCGGCAACTGGTGTCGATCCACTTAATCCTGATGCAATCTCTGAAGAGCAGATGAAACCGAGCTTACTGACTTCAACAAACCCATGCTCCCCTCCAACATCTTTTGAGTTATCTCCTACGACCCACACAGCCCCAATTGCTAGTCCCTCCCGCAACACACCTGCAACACCTTCGACACCAACATCGCGAGCCCATGACAATTGAAACGCCCACAAAACGGAGGCATGAATTATATGGCGCGCTAGCCTGCGTCGTCCAGCTTTTTGCTTCGAAAACACGGATTTCTCGAATCCCTACCAGAATTGCCCCAACCAGATTGGTCCTTCCCAAAAGGTCTGTATTCTACTGGATATCAGTCCCACGAAGCATTACACACACACATTGACGAACTCACCATGATATTATTCAGGCTCGGGTAAGTCATCAACGACAAAAATGCGCAGCTTGTCGTCCAGTACGTTTATCTGAGGAAATTTAAACAATCAATCCCTGCGGACAAAGGGGAACAAACCAAAAAACGATCGCACCAAACTCTTGACATGGCCGACATCTAACTGCTGATAAATTTTGTGACGAGCTGCGAGAGAGAAGGAGAAGAAGGCAAAGAGGAAGACAAATAGAGGAGCAAGAAAGGTCGCCAACAAGATTCAGTGGGAAATGATGCTAGCAGACCGCCTCTTCAGAGGACTTCCCATCGAGCTATCGCATTCTTGTGTTGAGGCAAGTGAGATTTCACACGGGTGTGTAATCTGACGAGCATTCCGTCTCAATTTGTGATTGTGGTTGAGGCTACGAATGACATGAACTAACGTTCACCTTGTTATAGTACCACGTCTGTGATCCTTCTCTTAGTCTAATAGACGCCTTGCTACTCAAAGACAAGAACACGGATAGATGTCAACTTTGTCCATGAAGTTGGTGTCTTGCTCAGATTATCAGCGTATTTGCTGCGGCTGGAAGACAACAAAGAGGATGGGTTAACCGCTGTCTTGTATCAATACAAATAACCCAACTCGTCAAGCTCAAGGCTGGTCCAGCTAAGATCACCAAAGACCACGAATGGGGAACCTCTGACACCCCCGCCTTCTCCGCCTACAGAAACTGGCAGAACAAAACACGGGTATCTATCTTTTTTTCTTCTTCTTTTTTGGCCATATCTTCTTCACACTATTCCAGGTCCCGTACAAATGGCTTTATTGCACAAACACGACATTTCTATCGTCAACGTCGAGAACCTTATCACGCTACCTTACAATAAAGAGAACCAGCAGATCCGTGCTTTCATGTCGGAATCGTGTCCGTGTTCAAGGATATCACTCAACGGAACCCCCTCCTCCGCGACCAAATAACAAATTTCTCCATTAACCAAGTTGCCGCCAATGTTTCCGACGGGCCAGAAAACTAGCCGACTTTGCACCTGCTATATCCACCGGTGAAGTTCAAGAACTACAAGATATTCTCGAATCCCTCGTCGTCGGCGATAGACCCCCCAAAAGCTTTCCTCGTCGTGAAGATCGAACCACTCAATGCTCAACTCCAAAGTAAATTCTCAAGACACGTTGACAGCAAAATCTTGGTAAAATCGCCAAACGACAACCTGACTATTACAACCTTAAAGGCCCCAAGAAAGAGTTGGGTATGAAGAGTGTGGGCAGAATTGCAAGGATTGGAACCGGCTGTTAGTGAGGCGAATGTGACGAGTTATCTGGATTGGTTGACTTAGGTGTGTAATCTACCTCTGAAATATATCTCATCTAATTTTTATTTAGATTCCCTTGGGTCGGCATACGCCTGAATACTATTCTATCACTCACGTTCAAACGGTACTCAACGAAGATCAACTACGGACTTACCGATGCGAAATCACGTATTCTCAAATTCCTAGCTGTTGGTAAACTACGTGGCACCGTTCAAGGGAAGATTATCTACCTCGTTGGACTACCAGGTGTTGGCAAGACGTCGACCAGCAAAAGTATTTGGGCAGGCGGTTCTTCATATTCAGCGTGGGTGGGTTGACAGATGTTGCAGAGATCAAAGGCCATAGAAGGACTTACGTGGGTAAGATCGTTCTAATGTTCTCACTAATCAATGTTAAGTGGACTTGTAGCGCTCTACCAAGCAAGTTCATTCAAGCCTTGAAACGCGTCGAGACTGAAAACCCACTCGTTCTCAATGATGAAGTTGACACGATCGGTCGTGGAATTAATGGTGCTTTATCGGAGATATTGGATCCTGAACAATAGTTTCTTGGACCACTGGCACGTTTATCCTTTCCTTTCACCATAGTTCTCGATGTTCTTAACTGTTTCTCTACTGTCCCATAGACCTCTAATGGTACTCTTTGTGTGTATTGGTATGTTGTCGTTCTTTGACGTCAATACCCCCTGGCTGATTTAGGAAAATTAGCCAACAACCTTGACATTTATCCCTGCTCCTCTTCTCGATCGCATGGAGGTCCTCGAAGTTTCCGGTTATGTTTCTGAAGAAAAGTCGGTTATCGCACCTCGTTATCTCCTCAAGCCAAAGAAGCTTCTGGCTTAGCAGAAGCGGACGTTGAGCTAGAATCAAGCACTGTCGATATATTCATCAAGTATTATTGCAGGGAGATTGGGGTTCGAAATTTGATGAAACATATCGAGAAGGTGTGTGATTGCGGATTTTGGCGTTGAGAACATTTATGCCTTATTTTTTTTTTTGGAAATAGATTTATCGTAAAAGGCGCTCTTAAGCTCGTGCAGGATCTAGGAGAAGATGTTTTTCCTGAACCCAAACAACCTGGCGCGTCGACGTTGGCTCAAGCACAGACATTCCCTCCAACATAGCTACCGAGCCTACTACACTGTAATTTGGTATAAACTTGTCGTTCTGAAATAAAATCTGAGGACCATTGTCGATACACTCGAGTGCTTGTCGGATAGCGTTGTCGCGAACACAAGTAGAATATTTATAGAAAGTTTGCCGGTAACTCACGTGAGTGAAATTTGAAGCCCAGGTCTTTAATAAAGACGCCACTCATTTTGAGGTACCAACCCCTACCAGCTTGCTTTAAGCCATACAATCCCTTTAGCAACCTACACACCTTGCCCTCTTGGCCAGGCTTTAGCACACCTCACAGTGGCTTCATATATATTGTCTCATCGAGTGGCGTGTTAAGGTAAGCACTCTTTACATCCACATATTTGATCTCCCAGTCCTGCTGAGCTGCATTAGCTAGGACCACACAAACCATCGGCATTTTTGCTATAGTTTACACCTTCAACTTGTCTGTGTCTGTGTCCACCTGCTACAATATGGACTCGATAGCTTTGTACTTCACCATCAGGAACTCGTTTAGTCCTTAGGATTTTGTTGCATGGTATAGCCTTATGTTCAGGTGGTAAGTCCTCGATAACCCAAGTTCCCATTTCCTCAAGTTGACTAATCTCATATTCAAGTGCTGCTTGCCAATGCTTCGCGTTCGGACCTTGTAGGGCTTTGTCAAGCAATGGAGGTTCAGGAATAACTCCACCTACAAGTGCAAAATCAGGTGGTAAGTCATCAAAAATGTCATTGTCATCCTCATTAAAAGTAATGAATTGATCTTCTTCATTTTATAGGGTTTTGGTTTGAACTAGATTGGCTATAAGGCCTTCATGGATAGCTTTGTATGCTCCTTTTGGTTTTCAAGCTTGACAACTGTGTCCATATCCAGGAGTTTGGTTTTCATTGATTGAGTCAGGAATAGGTTCAGAAATGGGCTGGACTATACATCAACTTTTCACCATAGATGGTTATGGGTTCAGGTTGTCTAAGAGTGTGGCAGGACAGGACAGGTTAAATAACAGTCATTGATGGGTAGTGACAGGTTATGGGTAGGATAGGTATCAGAAAAATAAAATTTCATAGTGAACTCTACAATTTAGAGAGTGTAGCATGTTTAAGTCATAAGTGTTGCTTAAGAATCATAAGAGTATGGATGGTGGAGGAATGAAGGCTTGCTTGATGCAAGGAAACATCAGAAAAAAATAACCTTGGCCTGGCTGGCTCTGGCTGCCCTGGCCAGCCCTGGCCAGCCCTGAACATCTTTGGCTAGGTTTAAAAATCTGAAAGAAATCTAACAAATCACAGAAATATTTATAGTACCCAATTCCAAAAAAGTAAACAATTACATAAGACAGATGCTGAGATATTCAAGATTTTAAACAATTTAATATCTTGAATATCTCAGCATCTGTCTTATGTAATTGTTTACTTTTTTTGGAATTGGGTACTATAAATATTTCTGTGATTTGTTAGATTTTTTTCAGATTTTTAAACCTAGCCAAAGATGTTCAGGGCTGGCCAGGGCTGGCCAGGCCAAGGTTATTTTTTTCTGATGAATGATGTTGCAGCCACCAGAGACAATCCGCTCGATGGCCACAGCAGACAAATAAAAGTTAAACATGTCAAGAAATGACAAGTACATTATCTAGATAGTAAATCCTTACTGCTGATCTCAACTGCTGATAATCTGATTGTTGGTTATCACAATGATCAATCTCTAAAATTAGGTTTTGGCTGTCATACTGTTGCAACTCACTGACTGCTGTTTTCTGAAGGATGATGACAGGTGGTGGCCATCAATGCAGCGGCTGCTAAAAAGGTCAGATCAAGCACCAGCAGTACATGTCAGGTCACCCATCAGCAGGCCAGGGCACCCACCATGATGGTTACAGTGTGCAGCCCTGTTCCCTGGGCCTCCTGGGTTGCTCTGAGATATCCAGGGATGCCCTGGAAATCATGACTAAGCAGGAGTTGCAGGTGAATCAGCAGCAGATTTTCTTGGGAACAAGGCTGCACCTTTCAAGTGTTGACTCAGGACCTTTCACATTTTTGACATGACCACACGGCTATGGAGTTGATATATTTTTGCTATTGGGCTATGCACACTGCCTTTTCCTCTTTTCTCTTGCACTTTGACACTTTACAGATTTTTTTATTGTTTCTTCTTCTTTTTTATTGTTCTTTTCTTCTCGCAGCTGTTGTCTCTTCATTCTTCTTCCTTTGACAGCGCGTACTTCTTTCCTTTTTTATTGTTCTACATAGCCTCATCCTTTGGGTATAAATACTGCTCTTTTGTACCAGGATAGGTAGTTTTCCCCAGTTCCTCCCAATTCACCTCTTAGTCTCTTACAGTCATCATCTCAGTGGAATTCCAGTGAATTCCTCCTCTAAGTTTGCTTTTTCAGTCCCTTACTGTCAACCTATTGTCTACTGCTATCTGCTATAGTCTTACTGAAGACTCTTTCCTTGAGCATCCTCAACCTCATCCTCTACCTCAGTCACCTTTCAAGACATTCATCCTCATCCTATCAACTGCTATAGTCTCACCAAAGGCTCTCTCTGATTCATCCTCATCCTCCATCTCTACTCTTACCCCCTACCTCTGTGTGTTACAAGGCAAGGTTATACCTTCCCTAAACAAACAACAGGGAGGCTTTCGACTTAAAGACTAGTCCACTGCTCTCTGGTTGGTGTTATATAACAACACAAACAACAATTTATACCATGAGTTGGTCATGTGACTACATGTGACTCACAACAACAAGCAGCATCATCTCACACCTGTCACTTCTGTCACCTCTGTCACACAACAACTGTAACCACCACCACGACAGATGAGGACAACAACAGAGGACAACAGACAACAGACAACAACAACAACAACAACAACAAAAACACAAACAACGGCAACAACAACAAATGACAACCAATGATGACGACAAGTGATGACGACAATGATGGCTACCCCCCTCACAAGGGGGGTTTTTAGTTTGTTTTCTTTTTTTTAATTTAACTTTACTAATTACTACCATCAGGGCACCACCATCACCCCCCCTCTCACCAGGGGGGGTTATTTTGAATGTCAACAAACCACAACACACAAACAACTCACAAACAACCCACAAACAACCACAAACAGCACACAAATGATGACAACAAATGAATGATGATGGCAACCCCCCCTCACTGTAGTGTTGCGCAGGCTCGGCTGGCTTGGTTTGATTGCAGCTGAGCTGGATATTTCCGTAGTTAGGCTTGGCTTGGCTTTGGCTCATGATTCCAGGCACGGTGGCATGGCTTGGCCATCGGCTTCAAGCCAGTTTTTTTCAACACATTTTCTATATTATCATAAGTAAACTGCTACTCAGTACTAAGACGGATGCGAGATACTATCTACAAAAATGCTCTATGGCTCATGTGAGCAATTAAGTGGTTGCACATGCTACAAGCATGCTACGTCACGGTATGTTTATTTATGAATATTTTAGCCACCATATGTTGACTTGTTTTCACCATTCACCCATGGTTCATTCTCGAAAGGTTGGGTATATAAATAAATACATACAACAAGTAATAAGTGTTCAATACAGCCATACGAAGTATATAACCATTGCTAAGTAGTAAGCTCCCATAGAAAATAAAGTCCAGAAGTCAGATCTGTGCTGTTTGGTGCTTTGATAAGTAGTACCACGGTAGGAAGATTCATTTTGCAGCTACGACAGGTAAGTGAACTGATTGTTTTGTGGGCGTAACCTTGAAATCTTCACTGTCAGCCATGTCATTCATTCACTGAAGAGAATCACTTACTTCATCGTCATTGGTGGGTATTCTTGATATTTCATTACTCTCTTCTTCAGAGTCTTCAACACAGGAGTCTTCTGAGTTCTCGGGCAAGGTTCTTGGGGAATCAGATACAAATTGTCATCAAGTTTGTTGGAAAGGGTGTGAAACAGGCCCCGAAGATATTGGTAGTCAGGTTTTTGTTTGAAATCAAGTGAGTAGGCATAGTTTAGGAAGACTTCAAACTCAGCTGGCAATCCTTGACAGAGAACACTCGGCGCAATTGACATCTTCATATCTAGGACCTCTGGTGAATTTCCTTCAATATTCTGCCATGGAAGTGACCCACGAACTAAGTAGATGAGAACATAAGCAAGAGATTCGAGATCATCTCTTCATGTGAGCCTAATGCCTAACAGGGCATTCTTTGAGGCATAGCAAGTGGTACCGACTAGTGGCTGGTTCTTTCAAAGAGGAATATGGATGAAAGTACAGGGATCTCGGAACTGCCATGCCAGGCCAAAGTCGATGAGATGGACAACATTACTGGAGGAACTGTGTCCAACAAGAATATTTTCAGGTTTGATATCGCAATGAAGAATGTGTCGGGAGTGAATAAATTCCAGATGGGAAAGCTAATTTTTTGTAAGGCAAGAAAATAAGTACAATAGGAATGGATAGAATATGAGAATCAAACAAACCAGTTGGTTGGCGATAACTAAAATAGTTTTTAACTTGAAATTGCATCCCGATGCTACAAAAAGGTCTTCGAGAGATGGCCCAAGTAAGGAAAGGACGAGTGCTCTCCAACCATGCTCTTTGCCGAACCACTTGACATGAGGTACACTGATGTGATTTCCGATTGCTTTGTAGATGGTGTATTCATTTCCAAGATGTTGATGTCTGGATGATTGAAGCTCTAGCTTGATGGCAATATCTTCTCCAGAGGTAGTGTCATATCCCATAAACATGTCCCCTAGAAATGATGAGAACAGACACTGGTAGTAGAAAAGACCCAAGATGTACATACCATAAGATCCCGAGCTAATGTGTCGACAGATTTTATACCTCCCATTGATTATACAGTTAAGCATCTTACTCATCAACATTGGACTCATAGATGGTGGATAGAGGGAGAATACAACAAAAGAGTGGCAAGGTGTGTGAATGTATGGTACAAAGAGAGTCGAATGAACATTGCTTATGTCATCCAGATTATGATCATCAGTCGGTGTCACATGGTAATATCTAAAAATACATATGCCTTGTCGACTCTCACAACTGTCAAACTAGCAGTCTAGACGTCGATGAAGGTAGGTATCTTATCAACAAGAGATATAGTAGATTCAATGGTGATAGTACATTGTTTGACATATTCGAGTATGTAGTAATCAATGACAAAGTGTTAAACTTGAAGATGTAGGAGGTGATGAAGTGAGAATATTTGCATAGGCAAGATGAGTGACAAAATCAAAATTGGTAATGCGATCGCATAGATGAAGTGAATCTAATCCAGGTCAATGGAGTTCAAATAAGCGGTGAGGGCCTCCAGATTCATTTTGAGCATCTTCAACAGCTCGTTGGTGGGTTTGGCGTCTGGAGAAGTTAGCATGCATTCCGGAAGGTGTAAATGGTCTGTGAAATCAAGTTGTTCCTTTTTCAATGCAAATTTGAGGACCTGTAGAGCTTCCATCAACTCAGGCTTGATGTGGTTCCTCTTCTTTGTGTCAGTCTCTGCACTTGAAGAGAAAACACATTCACATGGGACTGCAGACGACTGAATAGGAAGGTAATCCATAGTGATGCAAAAAATGGTTGGGAATGTTGTTTCATGTGTCTGTTACAATTGTGTAAGTCAATGGATATGGATTCCATAGCAAATACTCACCCTCCAAAATCCCAGAGTGTCAGAAGTCAATCCAGCAGACAAAGCACCCATTACATATGTTGAATATTCTTCCTCTACACTTTGTAGGGTTGGATTACGATTAAAGGTCGCTTTGCCATCTGCTAACTCGGCTTCATAGCTGGCGACAAATTGCTGCCAGCTGTCCAAGGTGACAGCAGATGTTTGTGATTGTGTAGCTGACATAGTGGTAGGTTTGTCCTGCTCACGGTACTCTTCCATCTAAAAAATAGGTATATGTAATAGGCATAATTCATGAGTTGGAAGTACTGACGAGATTTTGAATTTTCACCACAGCTTCATCGCGCCAATTACATTCCCAATTGTTCATGATCCATGTCATTTGTATGGAAGGGTTGATAACTTTAAAATCTGTCAGCGCATGACAACCCTAGAAAACTAATTGATGAACATACACATGCCTACAACATAGGCATTCATATTGTCGGTCCTCGAGTAGTATTTGTATGCACGGTCTAGGCCTGGTTGAATGAAGCATGCAAGGTGCTTCCATTTCGTGCTCAACTTCTCCCAGCCAGTGATAAAAACTTCGAATACAGGAATGATGCCTGCCAGTAATGGAGTTTTTTCTCCAGACAAAACCTGTTGGACGGCATGGGGGAACTATAAAGATGTAAGTATTGTGTTTGAGTGATGTGAGGAACTTACACTAAGGATGTAGGTGAACTCTTGGAGAACGTCCCACTCCATCTTTGTCAATGCTAGGTGCTCTAGATCACCTACTGGACATTTGATAAAAGAATTGATAGCCTGACAATTAAAAACATTATTGCGATAGGTAATGATTTCAAAGAGTGTGAATACATACTAAGTGCATCTCAATACAGCGTCTGATTATTTGGTATGTGCTATCCCATCGAGTGTGAATGTCCTGCAACAGCTGCTTTGGAGCAATTTGGACAGCTTGACCTTTGTTCATGAACCAGCTGTTTTCATTGCCGGTCTTGACCCATGCCATGAAAGCATCCCTATGCTGCCCAGAGGCCCGGATTGCAACCACAGTGTTGCATAGGCGATCGATAGGATCCTGAGCACAGGCATCTTCAAATGTTTGTCTGGTCCCATGTTCTCTATCATTGTCCCCGTTGCTTACATTCAAATCGTAGTCATCACCTTTGCCTTCAGGAGCTTTGACAGAGGTCATCTTAGATAGTATTTGTTGGACGGCGATGTTGATGATGTGGGGAAAACACATAATTCTGTGTTCCTTTGCATTAAAGGATGTAATTTCATGCTCCTACATTTTTTTTTGAAGGCATTCCAGCATTGTATCATTGGTCATGAGGTTGTCAAGCATCCAGTGACCTGACTGAGATTCTATGTCAGTTCAGTATACTAGAATGATATGAGTGCGGTCTTATGTTTGCAGTGGTGCCTGCTCTATTGAGCAATTCAAGACAAACCTTGGCAAGCCTTTCGCCGGTGTGACGACCCCAAATGCACTGAAAAGCGATAAGGTGATTTGATCTTGATGGTGCCATCGTCGTCACGGTAAGCCCAGTGGGCAGTAATGGCCAAAAAAGATTGGAGGCTCGCAGAGCTCCAGATATTGGCAGTGTAAGTGATCCTCCCCAGGGCAGACTACATAAAATATCAGACACAGCTACGCAATATTCAAAGTAAACATTGCAATACCTCGAGGTCCTCTTTGAGAGATTGGTAATAAAAATACCAGGCCTCCATGATTGATCTCCTGAGCATATCATGACTGGGGATATCTTGGTCACGGAGATCCTCTTGTAAAAGCAGCAGGAGTTGCCGAAACTCTGGACATTCAATGACATTTAGGGACTGAAACAATCATTGTGAGCAATTGATGAACATAGAAGAACTTTTGAATCTTGCCTGATCATCTGAGACAATAAAGTTTTGAATATATTGGAGCAACATCTTGCTAGTAAAAGGTTCACGAGTAGGCAGAGTGGTCGGTCCCACAGGGGCACTTTTCCCAATGATACTCTCATGCGGGTCGATCTTGTGCTCCTTGCAGAGTTGCTTGTATAGATCTACGTGGCACTTCTTGATATGGTTGCGTAGGCCACTGGTCGCGGTCGAAGGCTCGTATTGCCACTTGATAGTAGCCAGAAAGGTATCGGGGTTGGTAGTATGTTTGTCCCTGAGAATAAGGGTGAAGACTCAACACTAGTGAAGATTGAATGACTTACCTGCAGTATTTACATATAGAAGGGTTGGGCCTGCCCCGCTGGAAGATCAGGTCCACATCCAGAGCCCTGTTGCTTCTCGCGGCTGGTTTGATAACAGGATTAACGGCTGTGGTTTCTGTTTCTGTTTCAGGCCCCGGCGCAGAGGCAGCAGCTCGGTGAGGAGCACAAGCCTTCTTGGGAACGGCTTCTTCCTCAGAAGAGGTGGAAACATCGTCAAAGTTGAAAGCTTCTCCTGCTTCAACAACTTTGGTGCGATGAGGTGGCATATCTCTTCTGTTTGAAGACAAGGGGGGACTTGTGAGGATTTGCCTGAGTGGCAATAAGTTATATATGATTTACTTGACATGGTTGGATACGCATGTGAAGAATGTGGAAGAGTGACTGCTAGAATATCAGCAATAGCTATTAGAAGTTAGAATGATGCTCACAGAGATGCTATTCATGTCGTTTGTCCAGCCTTGTGAGCAAAGATCTTTGGATATGGAAGAGTAACAATAGATAGATGAGGTTAAAATGATGTTCAGAGGTTAAAACAACGCTCACAGATATGGCCGAGTGCTATTCATGTTGTTTGTCCAGCCTTGTGAGCAAAGATGTTTGGATATGGAAGAGTAACTGCTGGAACATCAGCAATAGATGTTATGAGGTTAAAATGATGCTCACAGATATGGCCGAGTGCTATTCATGTTGTTTGTCCAGCCTTGTGAGCAAAGATGTTTGGATATGGAAGAGTAACTGCTGGAACATCAGCAATAGATGTTATGAGGTTAAAATGATGCTCACAGATATGGCAGAGTGCTATTCATGTTGTTTGTCCAGCCTTGTGAGCAAAGATGTTTGGATATGGAAGAGTAACTGCTGGAACATCAGCAATAGATGTTATGAGGTTAAAATGATGCTCACAGATATGGCAGAGTGCTATTCATGTTGTTTGTCCAGCCTTGTGAGCAAAGATGTTTGGATATGGAAGAGTAACAATAGATAGATATGAGGTTAAAATGATGTTTGGAGGTTAAAATGATGCTCACAGATATGGCTGAGTGCTATTCGTGTCGTTTGTCCTGGCATCATCAAAAGATAATCACCATCGCAGGTGATCGGCCTAGAACTAGAAAGGCGATTGTATTTGAGGAGGAAAGGCATCTGAAAAACTTTATTTTAATGTCTTAGTGAAATCCCCCTCACAAGGGGGATAATTAATTCATTGTAATTTTAATTCTAATCAATGTGTTAAAAGAGCTATAAATACCCAGTGAGTTACTAAGGATTGACTTGGAATTGAGTAAATAAAAAAAAAAAGTAAATAAATTGAATATAGATGGTGTACATATAAGAGAATAACAATATAACTTGCTTAAAATTTACATTAAGTCCAGTCAAAATCTGATAAAATTCCAGCGGAAGTCCAGCAGACTCTGACCGGACATACAGTCCAGTCATTTTTCTACATCCACCAGAATTTTACCAGACTCTGACCAGACTTTTACTGGACTCTGACTGGACTCCAGTGGAATTTCACTGGAGTCCACCAGTGTCACGGGATAACCCTGAGGTATATACCATATTCACTGTTTATACTTTATCCTTATTTTGACTTGCTTACATACTTATTTGCTACTGTTTGGCTACAACCTTATTTCAAGTAGTAGTTAGTAATACTGTCCTGATCTCATTATTAACTAGAACCCCCTACTTTACTAGCTTCTTGCTATTGTTACCTAGTCTTCACAGACTGTCTACTCTCCCCAGAGTCCCTGTCTCCTCTTATATGTAGGTTGCCCTAACAACCAGAGTCTGGTCAAGTCTGCTGGAGTCCGGCTGGACAATGTGGGGGACTGTAAAATACACCAGAAAGCAAACACTTAACCATTATTACAACAAAACTGACCACTCTGAGGTTTATAGGATTGCCATGGGTAAGTCAAATTGTCATCTATTTAATTTCAGTTTTCAAGTCTATTCCTGTAGTTCTACACCCTCAACATAAACTACACTATTTTGAGAAGGCCAGATGGGAGGAAATGTGGATTGAGACTGTGTGAGATATTGTTTGTGTCACATTTGATCAAACATACACATTTATGGATATTGACATTGATACCTCGGACACTGGGACCCATCAAATTGCAGTGCACATTTCAACTCACATTGATACTTCTGGCTGATATTTCCTTAAGTGCTTGTCATCCTCTACTGAAAATATCTTTGACAAATTGCCAGCGCTCTCTGCCTCTCCAAAGTCTGACCTCCATGATGAATTGGATTGTTATCTCAGCACAGACCCCAAGCATGTCACAGATGCTCTTGCTTGGTGGCATGAGAAGTGGCTCGTTTACCCTGTACTTTACAGTCCCCCACATACTCCACCGGACTCCACCAAACTCAAGTCCTGGACTGTTCAGTGTGACACCCTGTCACATACTGGAGTCCAGCAGAGTCTGATGGACTATGTGGTGTCTGTTGGAGTCCAGTGGAGTCCAGCAGAGTCTGATGGACTATGTGGTGTCTGATGGAGTCCAGCAGAGTCTGATGGACTATGTCAGTACTTTTCTGTCCCCCACCAGATCTGATCTGGTCAATTATTCCAGTCTGTCTTGGTCTCCTTAGCAAGTTAATATTTTACTTATTTTTATTAGGATTTTTTTTTGTGGTAATATATATATTATTTATTTAATGTTGCATTAATACTAATAGCCTATTAAAATAAATAAAATACCTCTAATGAGAGGTCTAAGGAAGTTAAACCCCCAGTGGGAGGGTGTTGCAGCTGTAATGTATTAAGAATAAACTTAAAAAAAAACTCATTGGGAGCATTGTCATTGTCGTAGTCTAAAAGGGGGGTGGGGAATAGCAGCCAATGTTTGTCTTGTCATACACATCATTCATCTTGTCATACACATTGTTCGTTGTGTCATTCACATTGTTCGTCATGTCATACACGTTGTTTGTTGTGTTGTACACATCGTCTGTTGTCGTTTGTTGCCTCGTACACATTGTCCTATGTGTCGTTGTTGTTTTACATGTGTGGGTGTTGTTGGAGGTTTGTGGGTGTTGTTGTACGTGAGGGGGGTGTTGTTGGACATGTTTGTATATGTGTAGGGGCCAATGTACAGGTGTCATTGAAATGTATAGGTGTCATTGGAGTGTGGGTGTTATTGGAGGTGTGGGGGGTATCGTTGGACATGTTTGTACACACGTAGGTGCCATTGCACACATGTACGCATTTTTTGATGCGTGTGGGTGTCGTTGGAGGTGTGTGGGTGTTGTTGGAGCTGTCAGTGATGTACCTGTGGTGGGATCAGACTGCAAGTAGTAACATAGTTTGGAGGGGTTAATGTAGATTTCCTCAATAGAATTAAAGAGAAGTTCGCGGTATTGAAATACGCAAGAAGAGTAGACCGCGAAGATAGTGAGGTTTGCGAGTGATAACGCGGTACATGAAGTAGCTTAAAGGATGAGACTATTGACTTAGAACATTGCTGCAAAGTTTATGGGATCAAAACTCTGGCTGTCTCCTGTTCACCGTGCCTCCTACTTGCTACAGATACTTAATACAAGAGTTGTAAACTAACCAGGTGCGGATATGCGAAACAGTAATGTAAAATTGAGCTAAAGCAAAGTCACATTGACCCAGTAGTTTGGTAATGAAGGAATAGGAGACAAAGTAAAAATAAAGATGATGAGTAAGGAGGTCAGTTGAATGACCTCCTGTTTTGAAAGAATGATAAATATATATATATGGGAAGATGAAAGAAAGTAAATGCAAGACAACACGGACCATAATAAAACCAATGCAAAGGATGCATGGAGAGGTAAGGAACACATGTGCGAACCGTGAAAGACCGCGAGATTAGAGAGTGGCTGTGCGAAGGTATGGTTGCGAAGGGATCGAATGGTTAAGTCCAATATTGACTGAGAGAACTGAAGATATGTTGAAGTATGAAGTGCGAAGAGGAATGGGGATGCCTTGGATAGTTGTGAAGGTCATAGAAGTGATATGCAAAGGTTATGTGAGTACTATATCATGTTATGCGAGGTGCAAAGGATGTGCGAGAACCGCGAGTGAGAGTGCGAATGAAGTTGGTACCCACGAGGCATCTGCATATACTGCGAAGTTGTTAAATCACAAAAATAACCAGTTTACGAACCTAGAGGCTATATGGGTCCTATCATCGGGCATCATTGGAGGTGTGTGGGCGTCATGGTACGTGTGTATGCGTCATTATGTGTTGTATGTCATTATAGTATGTCATACATAGCCGAATATAATGTGTTAGTACTGAATTAAAACAGAATAAAATAAAAAATGCCCCCCCTCACCAGGGGGGGTTACCGTTGCTACGTGGCAATTGTTGTTGTTGTTTTGTTGGAGGTGTTGTGTTGTTGTTGTACATGTTGTATGTGTTGTTCATTGTTTGTTGTTTGCTATGGTTGCTGTACGTTGTACATAAACTATTATAGCATGTTAGTAGTGAATTATGATAAAATGAAAGAAAAGATCCCCCTTGGTGAGGGGGGGTTACCATTGATCATTGTTGTTGTTGTTGTGCTGCTGTTGGTGTTTGTTGTTGTTATTCATTGCTGTTGTTGTGTAGGGGGTATGAGCATATCATAAAAGTCAATACAATAATTGACTTACCTTTTATAACCACAGACAATGCACAGCATTGTCTGTGGTTGTTGTTACTAGCTGTGTGGTTGTTGTTACTAGCCATGTGATGGTGTGAGAAACAGAGAATGAAATCAACACAACTTGTGCAAATCACATGTGATCACATGATCACACCCCTCGCACTGAACAAAATACACAATTTTGATGGCAACAAGGTCATTGCCATCTAATCTTAATATATTGGTTTGTTGTACATATTACTTGGTTTGCATAATTATACTATTTTTGTAGTAAAGTCAAGTGATTCATTTGCTGATCTAACTTAATTCTGCTTGGAGTCTGCTGGAGTCCACTGGAATCTGGTGGAGTCTGTTGGAGTCCACTGGAGTCCACTGGAGTCCACTGGAATCTGGTGGAGTCTGTTGGAGTCCACTGGAGTCCACTGGAGTCTGCCAGAGTCTGGTGGACAAGTCTGCTGGAGTCGGCCAGAATGAGTCTGGTAAGACTCCGGTGGAATTTACTGGACTCCACTGGACTGACAAATTTAGCCTATGTCACACTGAAAAATCCTGGACCGGAGTCTGGTGGAGTCCAGTGAAGTCCACCGGATTCCAGCGGAGTATGTGGGGGAGTGTACAGTCCTCTGTTTACCCCTGCCTCCACTGCATGGCATTGGACTACCTGACCATTCCTGGTAAGTTCTACTTATGTTAATATCTATTCTATCATCAGTAACTGTTTTCTCAATTAGCTACATCTGTTGACATAGAGCATGTGTTTAGCCAAGGGAGGCTCTTGCTCTCTCACATTCACAGTTGCCTTTGCATGCAATCAACATGTGCTTTGATGTGCTTAGGTGTTTGGAGTATACTTGGCTATGGTCGTCATTTTACCTGAATTACAGGCCAATGAAGAGGAGGGTGAGCTCAAATTAGACTGGGATAAGATATTGTAGGTAGTAGAATGTATCTGCTGCTGTGTTTTGGGCATTTTCTCTCAAACCTGTATGGGTATTGTGACTTGCAAAAACCCACAAAACCCCTACCCTAACCTGCAATATGTTAGAGGAGGTAAGAACCCAGGAATCAAGTTGAATTATAAGGTGGTTATCTTCAATAACCACCTTACACCTATATACTACAAAGTGTGTGAGGCAATACAACTATATATGGCTAGTACGTAATAGAAGGTAGGCCATGTGATGAATAACAAAAATAGAAACTGACATCTCATGATGTCATCAGCGAAGGGTCAACTACTACTACAATAAAGGGATGTCAAAAAGGAGTAGGAAAGGGGACATGGCATGTGATACAATCATAGAGTAAGGTGAAGGTAAAGTAATGCTAAGTGTACCTAGGGGCAGATACAATAGAGTATCCCCTAACACAATAACCCTACCCTTTTCTGCAGGTATGGGTTTGCATGGGTAGCTCTGGAATACCCCAGGGTTACCTGTGATAATCCCTAGTGTCTAGATGTTCTGCACCAAATGCTCCCTCCTCATGTCCATGACCTGAGCCTGTAGCTGCTCTGCCTCATTCCACCTTCCCTGATTACAGTATGTGGCTGCTAGATTTGCCATGCTTGTGAGGGTGTCTGGATGTTCTGCACCAAGAAGGTTCTTGCTCATGTCCATGACTTGAACTTCTAGCTGCTCTGCCTCATTCCACCTTCCCTGATTACAGTATGTGGCTGCTACATTTCCCATGCTTGTGAGGGTGTCTGGATGTTCTGTACCAAGGAGGTTCTTTCTCATGTCCATGACTTGAACAAATAGCTGCTCTGCCTCATTCCACCTTCCCTGAGTATGGTATGTGGCTGCTAGATTTGCCATGCTTGAGAGGGTGGATGGATGTTCTGCACCAAGATGCTTCTTGCTCATGTCCATGACTTGAACAAATAGCTGCTCTGCCTCATTCCACCTTCCCTGATTATGGTATGTGGCCGCTAGATTTCCCATGCTTGTGAGGGTGTCTGGATGTTCTGCACCAAGATGCTTCTTGCTCATGTCCATGACTTGAATTTCTAGCTGCTCTGCCTCATTCCACCTTCCCTGATTACAGTATGTGGCTGCTAGATTTGCCATGCTTGTGAGGGTGTCTGGATGTTCTGCACCAAGAAGCTTCTTCCTCATGTCCATGACTTGAACCTATAGCTGCTCTGCCTCATTCCACCTTCCTTGATTATGGTATGTGGCTGCTAGATTTCCCATGCTTGTGAGGGTGTCTGGATGTTCTGCACCAAGATGCTCCTTGCTCCAGTCCACGACTTGAACATCTAACTGCTCTGCCTCATTCCACCTTCCCTGATTCCAGTATGTGGCTGCTAGATTTGCCATGCTTGAGAGGGTGTCTGGATGTTCTGCACCAAGATGCTTCTTGCTCATGTCCATGACTTGAACTTCTAGCTGCTCTGCCTCATTCCACCTTCCCTGATTCCTGTATGTGTTTGCTAGATTTGCCATGCTTGTGAGGGTGTCTGGATGTTCTGCACCAAGCAGCTTCTTGCTCATGTCCATGACTTGAACTTGTAGCTGCTCTGCCTCATTCCACCTTCCCTGATTATGGTATGTGGCTGCTAGATTTGCCATGCTGGTGAGGGTGGATGGATGTTCTGCACCAAGAAGCTTCTTCCTCATATCCATGACTTGAACATCTAACTGCTCTGCCTCATTCCACCTTCCCTGATTACGGTATGTGCTTGCTAGATTTGCCATGCTTGTGAGGGTGGATGGATGTTCTGCACCAAGAAGCTTCTTCCTCATATCCATGACTTGAACAACCTAGCTGCTCTGCCTCATTCCACCTTCCCTGATACACAGTATGTGTGTGCTAGATTGGTTTTTTTTTTTTTTTTTTTTTTTTTCTACAAGTTCAGTACCTGTACTCCTTCTTCGTAGAACCACGTCTTGTAGGTAGGTGGGAGTGTTCGTACCGTTTAGATCGTCGGTGTATGACCTTAGTCCCTTCCACCTTACTCCGTCTCGTCGATCTCCGAGTCCAGTACCTGTACTCCTCCTTCGTAAACCACGTCTTGTAGATCTGTGGGAGAATTCATACCGTTTAGATCGTCGATATATGACATTTACTCCGTCTCGTCGATCTCTCCAGGTTCCGTACCTGTACCTGTTCTAAGAAGAAAAACGTCTTGTAGGTCTATGGAAGAGTTCGTACCGTCTAGATCGTGTAGTCATAAATTCCTTTTATCAAAGGTGCCCAAAGAGTTGTATTCGTTGGTTCCTTTGGCTCGTCTTTGGTCAACTTTGGACCTTTGATCTTTTGAGTCTTTGGATACAGGTTAAAAGACCTTTGGACGAACCCCCAGATTTAAAATGTTTCTTTAGAGATGGCAAATCATCAATGATAACATCACGATCGTAATCGTAGTCCTTTTTGTGAAAACGGGATCCTGTCAGATTCCTGTGAGATTTTATGAGATTCTGTGGGGGTCTCGAGAATCTCGGAATCTCGAGGTTCTCACGAGATTTTTCCATGATAAGGTTACAGAAAAAAAAACTTTTGATTCTCCCACAGGATCCATAAAGGACCCATACAGGACCCCGTTGGATTCTCACAGGACTCCGTTGGACTCTCGTAGGGACTCCGTCGGAATCAGGGAAATATAGACTACGATCTTGGTCTATAAACTTATCAGAGTGTGTTGTCTTATTATTATTATATTATTTTATTATAAGTTAATAAAATCTGTAGTATATATGATCATTATTTTATTATTATTTTATCACTATGTTTCAATATACGATCATGATATTATGACCCCCTTCATCCTTTATTCTTTTGTTTTAACACCCACCAAATATATAGAAAACCTACCGCGTGTCTGGTGACCAGTGTACTAGTGTCTATTCGTACTAAAGCTCGTATACCACGACCCAGTCCCATCTAATGTATTTTAAGGTTTTTTCCTTTAAAAAATTTCCACCATCTCTTAACAAAATCCTGGGACTTATACAAATTTAATATAATTATCGTCGAGAGGAATAACTCTTTTAACGTTTTATGGAAAGACCTGCGTCACCAACTTATAACAGATCGTCTTAAGTATTTAAGATTCCCTGAGGGTGTCGGAGAACTACACTAAATTAGGTCTACCAGTTACGTGGTCCTATGTGATTTCCACAGGACTCGTTTACACACTGTGAGTTTTAAAATAGATACGACAGGATCCAACAGGACTCCACAGGAACCTATGTAGTCCTTTTTGTGAAATCGAGATTCTGTGAGATCGATGAGACCCTCAGAGAGTCTGGTTGGAGTTTTTTTATTTATACAAAGTTTACGTAAAAAATTCACTAAACATGTGAATTTAAAAACTCCAACGAGACTCTCTGAGAATCTCGGTTTCACAAAAAGGACTACTCACAAAGACCCAAAGACCCAAAGACTCAAAGGGCTTTGGACCTTTGGTCACTTTTGGTTACTTTTGGGTCTTAGATAAAACGGTTTTACGACTACGTCGGTATATTAAATTATGATTTATCTTTTTCATGGTACTTCGTCTCGTAGAGTTCTAAGATCACTATAACTCATGTGAACGTTAGTCTTTATAACTTGGTCTCCTTTCACCAAGTTCAGACTTCTTGATTGACAATCCCGTTGACGCCATGACTGAATCAGTCTGATCGTCCCCTAGGTTTCAATTATTATAAATATTCATTATCCAATGTAGTTGAGTGGATCGTCCCCTAGGTTTCTCCTTTCCTATCCCTAGGGACGATCCTACCACCCCATAAATTCATGATTATACCTGTATTGTCTCTATACATTTATTTATTTCTTTACCACGTTATTATTTTATTCTTCAGCTTTAGTCTAGCCCTCAACCTGGCTAACTCTGAGTCCTCAACCTGACCCTGGCTAACACTAAACCCTCAACTTAGTCAGCCAAGTCCAGTTAAAACATCCACTCCACCTTGTTTGGTTCACAATGTTAAAACAATGACCTAGTAAGACAAAGGATGAGGCAACCTCGATACTTGTCTTGTAGGTGAGGAATGAGACATTGGAGATAGAGACAATTCAAGACTTGTCCCACATTGTTTCCTCATTGAGGCCTTACCCTGGTCTTGTTCATTGTCTTTCCTGAAACCGGAGTCGTATATACGACACGACGGGTCGAGGATTCTACAGGACTAAAACCTTGACCTTCTCTTTACCTTATTCTACCTTCTGGAGTCACTGAATCTCCTATTTGTTCTCCCCCCTTGATTCAACTATAAGTTTGACTCCCTTTTGTATGTTCAAAGCTCATGAATTTATTTATTTCCTTATCGTTGGTTTTATATTTTCTATTTATATTCACGACGCTAACTGCTCTGCCTCATTCCACCTTCCCTGATTCCAGTATGTGGCTGCTAGATTTGCCATGCTTGTGAGGGTGGATGGATGTTCTGCACCAAGATGCTTCTTCCTCATGTCCATGACTTGAAGATCCAGTTCCTCTGCATTCTTCCAGTCTCCATTTTCCCTCATTACTAGTGCAAAATTGGTATATTTATCATCATAGTAGTGCTTGATAAGTCCTATCTGGTTTCCGTGTAACTCATTTGCCTTGATATGTGGAAAAATCAATCGCCATAATGCATAATCCTGAGTTGAAAATCTCCATGGAATTGCACAGGACAAGATTATGCTTCCCATCTGCCACATTTTCTGCTGCTCAGATTTCAACATTCTCTCCCTACTCCAACAGTGTACCAAAGGATGAACAGACAACATATCAGATGATTGTCCTCTTCTCATCAAAGAGAATGACAGAAGCATACTAATACCTTGCCCAAACAGGAAGTCATCCCAGTGACCATCACTGTCCAATACAAGCAGGGTATGATCCAACACATGGACTGCATGGGGCAGCTTTTCAGCTACCTCACTATCAACAACATATTTCCTAGACTCCTCAGCAGCAGATTGGAATATGTCTTTAGAAATATTACTATGATGATAAAAGGCACATATTTGGAGAATCAGAATTGCAGCCTGGGCTGCTTGTGCATTCCCAGTGTCAGATTGGGCATGAGCTCTCCTCTCTATTTCTTTAAGAGATAAATCCCAAGTCCCATATACTGTCTGATTATAACTGGATGCTCCTGTGAATGAAGCATCTGACATAAGAGTCTGACGATGTAGGGAGAATTGTCTCAGATATCTCTTGAGATCACATTTCCCAGCTTCAATATAAGCACCAGCATGATCAATAGCAAGAGGGATGTAGCCAAGTTCATTGACAATCCTTTTAGCAGCTTGCTGATGCTCAGGCAATGGAGCCAAACAGCTGGACTTAAGAAGTAGAGATATAGCATCTGACTCCTCCATCTCATTGACTGCAATTCTGTTCTCAAATGATACAATCCTTCCCATGGATCTGTTTCTGCTTGTAATCAGAATATTACCTCTGCTACCTGGGGGAAAGAATTTGGCCACCACCTCTGGAGAGAGATCATCAGCATTATCAAACACAATCAACCATTCTTCCTGAATGTGAGATATCCACTGAAGGGCAGACTCAACTGAGCCATCTACACCAAACACCTGTGCAGCAGGAATGGTGGATATCCCCTTGAAAGACATTGTAATACTCTCAAGAGAGGAGGCATCAACCCAGAACACATGTGAAAAACTAGAGTAAGAAATGAATCTGGAGTGTTGTTGTGGATGTAATGTGAAGACAATTACCTGTCAGACATATCTTCTGTGAACCTGAGACAGATCTGGGTCTTTCCAATCCCTCCCAATCCCCAGAGGAGACAAGAATACCTTGACATCAGTTGACTATTAGTACGAGAACCAAAAATGTTCGCAAGTTTGTCGAGTACATCTTTGCGTCCAGTAAAGATCGGGCTGGGGTTTGGTTTTTGAGGTACAGGGATCTTTGTCTGCCCTTGGCCAGTATTGGCTGGGGCCGTATTGACTACATAGTTCTGGGAGACAAAATATGTATAATTATTGCGAAGTCATTTGCATAGTATAAGAGAAGACTTACAAAAGTGCCGCCAGCGATGAGTAAATTCGCATTCGGGAAGAAACCCGAGCTAGAATGCTGAATCCGTTGATCATCAGCATTAGCGGAGAACAGTGAGTGTAAGCAACTCACCCAGAGATTTTGTTCCGATGCCGTAGATCCCAAGTTGGCTTGCGTTATGGTATCACGGGAGGAGAGCGAAATTTCTTCCGAATGGGCTACAGGAGCAACTGAGACTTGGAGTTCATGGTCAGTCTGGTCGACGACCATGATTGAGTCATTATGGATGTGATGGGTCGAGTTGAATGCTTACGCGAGCAATGTCATTGATCTCCGCTAAGGCAGAGACTGGGACAGAGACTTGGAGTTCATGGGTGGCCTGATCGACGACGATGATTGAGTGATTATGGCTGTGATGGGCTAAGTTGAACGCTTACAGGAAAAATATTATTGATCTGCAAGGCAGATACTGGGATAGAGACTTCGAGTTCCTGGGTAGCCTGATCGACGATCATGGATAAGTAATTTTGGACGCAACGGGTAAAGTTGAATCCTCACAGTAATTCCAATTGTTCTATTAACCTGGGCGCTTTCAGCTGCAGCGCTAGTGGGAACGGATGGCATGAGATCAGCGATGCTCGTTATGGCTGTCGATGTCGAGGTTGCTACTTCAGGGCTTGAATCAAGAGCATCGGTGGTGGTCTGAGATGTGTCTTTATCTTTCTTAGAATTTCCACGTTTTCTGTAAGGGCGCTTCATATCGCTGGACATTGGGTTGTTGTGCTCGATGCGCAGTGGGTAATGAGAGGTGATGGGAGGCAAGAAGAAAGAAGTCCTGATTACATAAGAGCGGTAGAACTGCCTCATACCTGTACAGTGTACCTTTACAGAAACTTCCTTGTCGAATTTTTTATAATGAAAAGATCACTTGTATTGGCCAAATTGCTGACCATCAATGGATGCATTACTGAGCGTTGAGTGGTGATTGCCATTACCCTTATTTCACAGGCAATTCACAGGTAGTCCAACTTTTGCACCGAAAGTTGTCCCACTTGACTCAAAATGTACTGGTGGCCTGGTCCGATCATAAGGCAGTATATTTTACTGTATGTCTTCCTAACATCGAAATAATCCGAGCTAGGTGCGTGGCTTTGTTGATGATCATACGAATCCGTGGTCAAAACATACTGTAAGGAACAACACCAGCCAGCCAATCTCCGGAAGGGTACACGAAAAATTACACAAGAATCGGGCATTCTTAACCAGTGGAGGACGATCATAAATAGACACAATGGCACGCGAAGTAGACAGAAGGCTCGTGAAGCTCAACAAAATCTGACACCAGCGGAGGAAGAGATCCTCGTAATCAATCTGCTGAACAAGGCTTCCCACAATCACTCAAGAGCCTGGCAACCCTGCTGTGAAAGGCTTGTCTCGGAGATGACCGTAGTGCACCTGGTTGCTAGAGGAATAGATGAAGTTCTATGGCATGGACGAGACAAGATGTCTACCTTCTGATCAAGGGACACACGCCGTTGGTGGGCGAAGAGTCAAGACTCAACATAAACAAGGTGGCGCCGACCACAAAAATATGACCGCGATTGTCACCATTTGTGCATATGGCACGATACTTAAGCCTACAATTAAATTCAAGGGTCAATAAGTGGGAGAATACATTACAGGGTCCGGAAGTACTCACGAAAGACGGTGAGTGTTGGCTGACGCCGTCTAGTCTTGCACATTCACCCAAAATGGATGGACAGACAACGAGCTTGGTTGGTAAAAGATTTTGATCCACAAACAAAGGAGAAGGCAGGCGCACGTACCCATAGTTCCCATTACTCACTTGAGCTTCTTGATTATGCACCGGGTAACATGTTATCCTCGGTTACACTCTGCTTTACGAAGGTGAGGAACGAGTTCCGAAGTGAAATTCAAAAGTTTGAAGATTTGCCCAGGCGCAGTGTTGCAAAAGGTGATCTTTCGGGTGTGCATTCCTCCGTTCCTTCAATGAGGGTGCCGTTAAGGCTGCGTTTGCGGCAACTGGTGTCGATCCACTTAATCCTGATGCAATCTCTGAAGAGCAGATGAAACCGAGCTTACTGACTTCAACAAACCCATGCTCCCCTCCAACATCTTTTGAGTTATCTCCTACGACCCACACAGCCCCAATTGCTAGTCCCTCCCGCAACACACCTGCAACACCTTCGACACCAACATCGCGAGCCCATGACAATTGAAACGCCCACAAAACGGAGGCATGAATTATATGGCGCGCTAGCCTGCGTCGTCCAGCTTTTTGCTTCGAAAACACGGATTTCTCGAATCCCTACCAGAATTGCCCCAACCAGATTGGTCCTTCCCAAAAGGTCTGTATTCTACTGGATATCAGTCCCACGAAGCATTACACACACACATTGACGAACTCACCATGATATTATTCAGGCTCGGGTAAGTCATCAACGACAAAAATGCGCAGCTTGTCGTCCAGTACGTTTATCTGAGGAAATTTAAACAATCAATCCCTGCGGACAAAGGGGAACAAACCAAAAAACGATCGCACCAAACTCTTGACATGGCCGACATCTAACTGCTGATAAATTTTGTGACGAGCTGCGAGAGAGAAGGAGAAGAAGGCAAAGAGGAAGACAAATAGAGGAGCAAGAAAGGTCGCCAACAAGATTCAGTGGGAAATGATGCTAGCAGACCGCCTCTTCAGAGGACTTCCCATCGAGCTATCGCATTCTTGTGTTGAGGCAAGTGAGATTTCACACGGGTGTGTAATCTGACGAGCATTCCGTCTCAATTTGTGATTGTGGTTGAGGCTACGAATGACATGAACTAACGTTCACCTTGTTATAGTACCACGTCTGTGATCCTTCTCTTAGTCTAATAGACGCCTTGCTACTCAAAGACAAGAACACGGATAGATGTCAACTTTGTCCATGAAGTTGGTGTCTTGCTCAGATTATCAGCGTATTTGCTGCGGCTGGAAGACAACAAAGAGGATGGGTTAACCGCTGTCTTGTATCAATACAAATAACCCAACTCGTCAAGCTCAAGGCTGGTCCAGCTAAGATCACCAAAGACCACGAATGGGGAACCTCTGACACCCCCGCCTTCTCCGCCTACAGAAACTGGCAGAACAAAACACGGGTATCTATCTTTTTTTCTTCTTCTTTTTTGGCCATATCTTCTTCACACTATTCCAGGTCCCGTACAAATGGCTTTATTGCACAAACACGACATTTCTATCGTCAACGTCGAGAACCTTATCACGCTACCTTACAATAAAGAGAACCAGCAGATCCGTGCTTTCATGTCGGAATCGTGTCCGTGTTCAAGGATATCACTCAACGGAACCCCCTCCTCCGCGACCAAATAACAAATTTCTCCATTAACCAAGTTGCCGCCAATGTTTCCGACGGGCCAGAAAACTAGCCGACTTTGCACCTGCTATATCCACCGGTGAAGTTCAAGAACTACAAGATATTCTCGAATCCCTCGTCGTCGGCGATAGACCCCCCAAAAGCTTTCCTCGTCGTGAAGATCGAACCACTCAATGCTCAACTCCAAAGTAAATTCTCAAGACACGTTGACAGCAAAATCTTGGTAAAATCGCCAAACGACAACCTGACTATTACAACCTTAAAGGCCCCAAGAAAGAGTTGGGTATGAAGAGTGTGGGCAGAATTGCAAGGATTGGAACCGGCTGTTAGTGAGGCGAATGTGACGAGTTATCTGGATTGGTTGACTTAGGTGTGTAATCTACCTCTGAAATATATCTCATCTAATTTTTATTTAGATTCCCTTGGGTCGGCATACGCCTGAATACTATTCTATCACTCACGTTCAAACGGTACTCAACGAAGATCAACTACGGACTTACCGATGCGAAATCACGTATTCTCAAATTCCTAGCTGTTGGTAAACTACGTGGCACCGTTCAAGGGAAGATTATCTACCTCGTTGGACTACCAGGTGTTGGCAAGACGTCGACCAGCAAAAGTATTTGGGCAGGCGGTTCTTCATATTCAGCGTGGGTGGGTTGACAGATGTTGCAGAGATCAAAGGCCATAGAAGGACTTACGTGGGTAAGATCGTTCTAATGTTCTCACTAATCAATGTTAAGTGGACTTGTAGCGCTCTACCAAGCAAGTTCATTCAAGCCTTGAAACGCGTCGAGACTGAAAACCCACTCGTTCTCAATGATGAAGTTGACACGATCGGTCGTGGAATTAATGGTGCTTTATCGGAGATATTGGATCCTGAACAATAGTTTCTTGGACCACTGGCACGTTTATCCTTTCCTTTCACCATAGTTCTCGATGTTCTTAACTGTTTCTCTACTGTCCCATAGACCTCTAATGGTACTCTTTGTGTGTATTGGTATGTTGTCGTTCTTTGACGTCAATACCCCCTGGCTGATTTAGGAAAATTAGCCAACAACCTTGACATTTATCCCTGCTCCTCTTCTCGATCGCATGGAGGTCCTCGAAGTTTCCGGTTATGTTTCTGAAGAAAAGTCGGTTATCGCACCTCGTTATCTCCTCAAGCCAAAGAAGCTTCTGGCTTAGCAGAAGCGGACGTTGAGCTAGAATCAAGCACTGTCGATATATTCATCAAGTATTATTGCAGGGAGATTGGGGTTCGAAATTTGATGAAACATATCGAGAAGGTGTGTGATTGCGGATTTTGGCGTTGAGAACATTTATGCCTTATTTTTTTTTTTGGAAATAGATTTATCGTAAAAGGCGCTCTTAAGCTCGTGCAGGATCTAGGAGAAGATGTTTTTCCTGAACCCAAACAACCTGGCGCGTCGACGTTGGCTCAAGCACAGACATTCCCTCCAACATAGCTACCGAGCCTACTACACTGTAATTTGGTATAAACTTGTCGTTCTGAAATAAAATCTGAGGACCATTGTCGATACACTCGAGTGCTTGTCGGATAGCGTTGTCGCGAACACAAGTAGAATATTTATAGAAAGTTTGCCGGTAACTCACGTGAGTGAAATTTGAAGCCCAGGTCTTTAATAAAGACGCCACTCATTTTGAGGTACCAACCCCTACCAGCTTGCTTTAAGCCATACAATCCCTTTAGCAACCTACACACCTTGCCCTCTTGGCCAGGCTTTAGCACACCTCACAGTGGCTTCATATATATTGTCTCATCGAGTGGCGTGTTAAGGTAAGCACTCTTTACATCCACATATTTGATCTCCCAGTCCTGCTGAGCTGCATTAGCTAGGACCACACAAACCATCGGCATTTTTGCTATAGTTTACACCTTCAACTTGTCTGTGTCTGTGTCCACCTGCTACAATATGGACTCGATAGCTTTGTACTTCACCATCAGGAACTCGTTTAGTCCTTAGGATTTTGTTGCATGGTATAGCCTTATGTTCAGGTGGTAAGTCCTCGATAACCCAAGTTCCCATTTCCTCAAGTTGACTAATCTCATATTCAAGTGCTGCTTGCCAATGCTTCGCGTTCGGACCTTGTAGGGCTTTGTCAAGCAATGGAGGTTCAGGAATAACTCCACCTACAAGTGCAAAATCAGGTGGTAAGTCATCAAAAATGTCATTGTCATCCTCATTAAAAGTAATGAATTGATCTTCTTCATTTTATAGGGTTTTGGTTTGAACTAGATTGGCTATAAGGCCTTCATGGATAGCTTTGTATGCTCCTTTTGGTTTTCAAGCTTGACAACTGTGTCCATATCCAGGAGTTTGGTTTTCATTGATTGAGTCAGGAATAGGTTCAGAAATGGGCTGGACTATACATCAACTTTTCACCATAGATGGTTATGGGTTCAGGTTGTCTAAGAGTGTGGCAGGACAGGACAGGTTAAATAACAGTCATTGATGGGTAGTGACAGGTTATGGGTAGGATAGGTATCAGAAAAATAAAATTTCATAGTGAACTCTACAATTTAGAGAGTGTAGCATGTTTAAGTCATAAGTGTTGCTTAAGAATCATAAGAGTATGGATGGTGGAGGAATGAAGGCTTGCTTGATGCAAGGAAACATCAGAAAAAAATAACCTTGGCCTGGCTGGCTCTGGCTGCCCTGGCCAGCCCTGGCCAGCCCTGAACATCTTTGGCTAGGTTTAAAAATCTGTTTTTTTTTTTTTTTTTTTTTTTTTGTGAACCTTTACAGAAACTTCCTTGTCGAATTTTTTATAATGAAAAGATCAATTGTATCGGCCAAATTGCTGACCATCGATCGATGCATTTCTGAGCACTGAATGGTGATAGCCATTACCCTTGACGCACCTGATTTCACTGAATCATAGATAGTCCAACTTTTGCACCGAAAGCTGTATCACTTGACTCAAAATGTAGGTCCGATGATAAGGCTGTATACTTTATTATATGTCTCCCTATCATCGAAAAGAATTCGAGCTAAGTGCGTGACATTGTTGATGGCTAACGCAGCGGCAGTCATACGGAATATGGTCAAAGTATACTGTAAGGAACAATAACAGCCAGCCAATCTGCGGGGGGGTGCACGAAAAATTACACAAGAATTGGGCGTTCCTAACCAGTGGAGACAATCATCAACAGATCACACGAAGCACACAAGAGGCTCGTGAAGCTCAACAAAATCTGACACCAGCAGAGGAAGATTCGGAAATCCTCGGAATTAATGGAACCTGGAACTTAACCGTATACTGCGAAAGGTTTGTCTCGACTGTAGTGCACTTGGTTGCTAGAGAAATGTGAAGTTCGGTGCAAGGACCTGTATGGCATGGACGAGACAAGATGTGTACCTTCTGATCAAGGGACCCACGTCGTTGGTGGGCGAAGAGCCAGGACTCAGCATAAACAAGGTGGCGCCGACCACAAAAATATGACCGCGATCGTGACCATTTGTGTATATGGTACGATACTGAAGCCTACAATTATATTCAGGGGTCAATAAGTGGGGAAATATATCACAAGGTCCGGAAGTACTCACTAAAGACAGTGACTGTTGACTGACGCCATCTAGTCTTGCACATTCACCCAAGACAACGAGCTTGGTTGGTGAAATTTTTTGATCCACAGACAAAGGAGAAGGCAGGCGGACGTACCCATACTAGTAGTTCCCATTACCCACTTGAGCTTCCTGATTATGCACCGGCTAACAACATTGTTATCTCGGTTACACAAAGGTGAGGAACAAGTTCCGAAGCGAAATCCAAAAGTTTGGGGATTTGCATAGGCGCAGTGTTGGAAAAGGTGATTTTTCGCGTGCATTCCTCCGTTCCTTCGGTGCCGTTAAGGTCGCGTTTGCGGCAGCTGGTGTCGATCCACTTAATCCTGATGCAATCTCTGACATGCTTCCAACATCTTTTGAGTTATCTCCTACGACCCACACAGCCCCAATTGCTGGTCCCTCCCGTAACACGCCTGCAACACCCCTCGACACCAACATCGCGAGCCTATGACAGCTTGAAACGCCAACAAAACGGAGGCGTGAATTATATGGCGCGCTAGCCTGCGTCGTCCTGCTCTCTTCTTCGAAGCCACGGATTTCTCGAATCCCTAGCAGAATTGCCCCAACCCGATTGGTCCCTCCCAAAAGGTCTGTATTCTACTGGATATCAGTCCCACGAAGCATTACACACACACACATTGAAGAACTCACCAAAAACTCCTACTCACATGATATTATTCAGGCTCGGGTGATGACATAAATGCGCAGCTTGTCGTCCAGTACGTTGATCTGAGTAAACTTAGAGTAATCAATCCTTGCAGACGAATGGGAACAAAACAAAAGACGATCGCACCAAACTCTTGACATGGCCGACATCTAACTGCTGATAAATTTTGTGACGAGCTGCGAGAGAGAAGAAGAACAAGAAGACGAATAGAGAAGCAGGAAAGGTCGCCAACAAGATTCAGTGGGAGATCATGCTAGCAGACCGCCCCTTCAGAGGAGCCTTTCCTGATGGACCTTGGATGGACCCCCGGCCGATACGTGATTTTGGCCAGGTTTCACCGGCAACATCCGAAAGTAGCCGTGAGAACCTATGAGCACACGGATAGCGACGTCATCAACTCTGTCTTTGTTCAGATTACCAACGTATTTGCTGCGGCTGGACTACTAGGTCCAGCTAAGATCACCGAAGACCAACCACAAACGGTGGAACCTCCGACACCTCCCACCTTCTCTGCCTCCAGAACGACAACTGGCTGAACCAAACATAGGTATCTATCGTTCATTTCTATCGTCAACGTCGAGAACCTCATCACGCTACCTTACAATAAAGACGACCAGTATATCCGTGCTTTCATGTCAGAAACCGTATCCATGTTCAAGGATATCGCTCAACTGAAACTCGTCTTGAAGAAAGAACTCATCAATGCTCAACTCCAAAGTAAACTCAAGAGACCTTGACAATAAAATCGCCAAACGACAACGTGAATATTACAATTTAAATCAAGAAAAGGTTGGGTATGGGGAGTAATGCAACGATAGACTTGTTGAGAGTTTAGAGAACGAGCTGCTGCTTTGAACATACCAGATGGAGTTAGCAGAGAGGTTTTCGAAGAAGAGTTGGCGAAATTGCAAGGATTGGAACCGGCTGCTATTAGTGAGGCGAATATGACTTAGATTGGTTGACTCAGGCATGTAATCTCCCTCTGAAAATCTATCTCGTCTAACGTGTCCCATTTAGATTCCTTGGGGTCGTCATACCCCTGAAACCTATTCCATCATTTACGTTCAAACGGTACTCAACGAAGATCACCATGGACTTACCGATGCGAAATCACGTATCACGTATTCTCAAATTCCTAGGGATTATCTACGTTGTTCGACCACCGGCTGTTGGCAAGACGTCGATTGGTATTTTGGGCAGACGGTTCTTCAGATTCAGTGTGGGTGGGTTGACGGATGTAGCAGAGGTCAAAGAGAATAGAAGGACTTACGTTGGGTACGGTCGTTTCTAATGTTCTCACTACTCAATGCTAAGTGGATTTGTAGCGCTCTACCAGGCTCAGCTAAGATCATTCAAGCCTTGAAACGCGTCGAGACTGAAAACACACTCGTTCTCAATGATGAAGTTGACAAGATCGGTCGTAGAATTAATGGAGACCCTGCAGGAGATGTTGGATCCTGAACAGAACAATGGTTTCTTTGAGCGCTAGTACATTTGTCTTTTTCTTTCGCAGCTATCGATGTTCTTAACCGTTTTTCTACAGCATGACCCGTAGACCTCTTATGGTACTCTTTGTGTGTATTGGTATGTTGTCGTTCTTTGACGTCAATACCCCCTGGCTGATTTAGGAAAATTAGCCAACAACCTTGACATTTATCCCTGCTCCTCTTCTCGATCGCATGGAGGTCCTCAAAGTTTCCGGTTATGTTTCTGAACAAAAGTCGATTATCGCATCTCGTTATCTGGGTCCTCAAGTCAAAGAAGCTTCTGGCTTAGCAGAAGCGGACGTTGAGCTAGAATCAAGTACTGTCGATATACTCCTCAAGTATTATTGCAGGGAGATTGGGGTTCGAAATTTGATGAAACATATCGAGAAGGTGTGTGATTGCGGATTTTGGCGTTGAGAGTATTTATGCCTTATTTTTTTTTTTTGGAAATAAATTTATCGTAAAAGGCGCTCTTAAGCTCGTGCAGGATCTATGAGATGATATTTTCCCTGAACCCAAACAACCTGGCGTGTCGACGTTGGCTCAAGCATAGACATTCCCTCCAACATAGCTACCGAGCCTACTACACTGTAATTTGGTATAAACTTGTCGTTCTGAAATACAATCTGAGGACTTTTGTCGATATGTATGTCGGATAATAATAGCGTTGTCGCGAACACAAGTGGAATATCTATACCGGCAACTCACGTGAGTGAAATTAGACGATTTTTCTCGCAAGGTATACCGTATACCACTGTCAGAACGGGAATCCACTGAAACAGAGGAACAGACCCCCCTTCTTCTACGATTCTCCCTCACAACCTTCCCCCTGCTCCATCAACCCCTGGCTCAATTACCAGTTCTGGCTCTTCCTATTGCCCGTCGTCCCTTTTCTCCGGTTTCTACAAAGCCGTAGTCGTCCGAAATTCAGCAGTTGTAGGCTGTAGCAACCCATACCATAAGGAAATGACGAAACGCTCAGCGCCTTCCTACTCAAAGACGACAACACGGATAGCAACATCATCGCAGACATCAACTATGTCCATGAAGTTGATGTCTTTGCTCAGATCACCAGCATATTTGCTGCAGCTGGAAGAGGAGAAGACGACAAAGAGGATGGTTTAATTGCTGTCTTGTATCCATCCTCGAACAAAAATAGCCCAACTCGTCAAGCTTCAAGGCTGGTCCAGCGAAGATCACCGAAGACCAACCGCAAACGGTGGAACCTCCGACCACCCCCCTCCTTCTCCGCCTCCAGAACGACAACTGGCTGAACAAAACACAGGTATCTGCCTTTTTTTTTCTTTTTTTTTTCTTGGCCAAATCTTTACACTATTCCAGGTCCCGTACTAACGGAAGGCTTTCTTGTATAACCACGAACATTTCTATCGTCAACGTTGAGAATCCCATCACGCCACCTTACAATAAAGACAACCAACATATCTGTGCTTTCATGTCGGAAATCGTGTCCGTGTTCAAGGATATCGCTCAACCTGAACCCAACCTGAACCCCTCTTCGGCGACCCAATAATAAATATCACCATTAACCAGGTTACTACCAACGTTTTCGACAAACTAGACAAACTAGCTGACTCTGCAGCTGCTGTATCCACCGGTGAAGTTCGGGAGCTACAAGTTGTTCTCGAATCTCAGGTTGTCGATGATAGACTCCCACAAGCTCTCCTCGTCTTGAAGAGAGATCTCATCAATGTTCAACTCCAAAATAAATTCTCAAGAGACGTTGACAGTAAAATCGCCAAACGACAACCTGACTATTGCAACTTAAAGGCATCAAGAAAGAGTTGGGTATGGAGAGTAATGGCAACGATAAACTTATTGAGAAGTTTAGAGAACGAGCTGCTGCTTTGAAAATGTGCGATGGAGTTTTCGAAGAGGACTTGGCGAAGATGCAACGATTGGTGGATTGGTTGACTGCCGTCTGAAAATGTCTCATCTAACGTTTCTCATTTAGATTCCTTGGGGTCGTCATACGCCTGAAAACCACATCACTCACGCTCAAACCGTAACTTGCCGATGTGAAATCACGTATTCTCGAATTCTTAGCTGTTGGTAAACTACGTGGCACTATTCAAGGGAAGATTATCTGCCTCGTTGGACCACCTGGCGTTGGCGAGACGTCGATTGGCAAAACCATTTCGGGCAGGCGGTTCTTCAGACTCAGTGTGGGTGGTTTGACGGATGTAGCAAAGATCAAAGGGCATAGAAGGACTTACATTTGGTAAGATCGTTCTAATTTTCTCACTATTCAATGCTAAGTGGATTTGTAGCGCTCTACCAGGCAAGATCATTTCAAGCCCTGAAATGCGTCGAGATCGAAACCCTACTCGTTCTCGTTGATGAAGTTGACAAGATCGGTCGTGGAATTAATGGAGAGACCCTGCTAGGAGATGTTGGATCCTGAACAGAACAATGATTTCTTGGACCACTAGTCCGTTTATTTTTTCCTTTCATAGCTATCGATGTCCTTAACCGGTTCTCTACAGCATGACCTGTAGACCTCTCACGGGTGCTCTTTGTGTATACTGGTGTGTTGTCATTCTTTGACATCGATACCCCCAGCTGATGTGGGGGAATTAGCCAACAACTTTGACACTATCCCTCCTCCTCTTCTCGATCCTATGGAGGTCCTCGAAGTTTCAGGTTATGTTCCTGAAGAAACGTTGGTCATCACATCGGCATCTGGGTCCTCAAGCCAAAGAAGCCTCTGGCTTAGCAGAATCGGACGTTGATCTAAGATCAAGCGCTGTCGATGTACTCGTCTAGTATTATTGCAGGGAGAGTGGGGTTCGAAACATATCGAGGTTATGGCTTACCTTTTTTGTTGTTAATAGGTTCATCGTAAACCTCGTATAGGAGCTAGGAGAAGATACCTTTCCCCTGAACCCAAACAACCTGGCACATTTACGACCGTCGACGTTGGCTCAAGTTCAGACATTCCTCCAGCATAACTCCAGAAACCACCACATCGTGATTAATATCGAACAAAACATCGTCAGAACCCATCCGCGCTATTGAATCACAAGAAGACAAAACCCCTTCGGAACCCGTCAACACCGTCGAACCACAAATCTCCACCACCAAATGAACCCATTTTCAATCCTACTACTACTATTACTGAAGCTGATCAGAAGAAGCCTGTGATAACGAAAGAGAGGAAGCCAATGCATATATTCCTTTGTCTGTTCATGTACGAATCATACCTGATAATTTGAAAGAGTATGTTGGTTCTGCCTGTGTATTAGAAGAGTAGGATGTATACGCATGCACCACCTCCTGGTGTCAGCACTGGACTTGGATATTTGGATCTGGTGCGGTGACGCCTATCAAAGCCATGGTATGTCATTTCTAAATTGCGATGATGATTGTTTTTTTACTACTTTCTGACGGCTACCTTTGTAGATTACAACCACTATAAGCGGAGGGGGCAAGTTAGATATGATCTATCACCAACCATCTCGCCTGATGTTTCGCCACGAACATCTATGGAATCATCATCTCGCTCTGCTGATGTTCAAGCCTGAGATACTATCACTAGCTCCCCTTTCTTTCTCCACCTATCCCACATTCTGCGCGTGCCTTGAGTTCTTCATTCCCACCTCGCTCGCTTTATCAATCTCCTCCTTCCTCTTCTCTATTCTGCGAAGACTCACCCGCTATCGAATTAAACTCTCTATGCATCATTTGCAGACATCCTCGAACTCAATCTTCTGTCCGTCAACTCCTCAAATGAGATCCCTCACAAGCCTACTTTGCATCAAGCGTAATTGCCATTTCGGATGTATCTCCCTCAATGCTATGACTCCAGATGGTTCCGTCATTGGAACGCTTGCAAAACAATTAAAATAGCAGAAAGTCCTCGCGAACTTCCTCTTTTTATAATAGAACTCTCCATTATTGGTCAAGAAGCTCAAATGATAGATGAAGAAGATAATGAGAATGCTATGAAGTTTGTTCAGCAGGGTAGAGAAAATGATATATTCAAGAATTGCATCAGGTGCACACTTTCTGATTCAAAATCAATCATGAAGCTGCAGTTGCTTATATTTTTTGATGCAGATTTTCATTGTGCAGCAGTGGCCATCATTTTTTACTTGGTTGTGGGCTGCTTTGCAAATGAGTCTTACTTTTCTTATTTTTATTATGTAGTTATAATCTTTTTGCACATAAGGACACTACAGTGTGTTGTATGGTACAATTCCCAGAACAGACACAGTGTGCCATATGGTATGGATTCCCAGATCCCCTTGAATCTGGGAATATCACCTACCATATAGAGAAATACACAGTGTGCTGTGGTCTACGGATTCAAGGAATGCCTTTAAAATGCCGACACTGTATGCTGCTGCCAGCTCCGGGCCCATCCCTAGGCCACAGGCAGGGGCTGGTATCCATGCATATATATTTCTCTGATGTTCTAGAGTCATTATAGCAGCCATTGGTGAGCATAAGGGTAAGGGTGTTGATATATGAGGTGGCCAGTGCTATCATCAGTGCTGAGGAGATGACCATCCGGTGTCCACTGTCAGTGCCAGTGTGAACTCCCAGTGCCGGTGTCCACTGTAAATCATGCCGGTGTGAACTATCCATGTCAGTGTCAGTTTGAGTGCAGGTGTCAATTATCAGTGCCAGTGTCCACTGCCAATGCCGGTGTCCATTGCCAATGGACCTTGGCAACCAGCACCGGCAATACATAATTTTTAAAATAGCAGAAACAGTATATTTGGAATATAGTGCAATTTGTAATTGTATTTGAAAGGGAAAAGACACTTGCATCATGTAAATGAAGGCTGGACAATGTACTGATGGTGAGGCCGGCGGGTGGTTTGAGGCTGGCAACCAGCACTGGCAATACATCATTTTTGAAATACCAGAAAGAGTATATTTGGGATATAAAATGCAATTTTTAATTGTATTTGAAGGGAAAAATTACACTGGCATCATGTAAATGAAGGCCAGACAATGTGCCGATGGTGAGGCCAGCCATTGGTTCGACCCCGGCAACCGGCACCAGCAATACATAAGTTTTAAAACAGCAGAAACAGTATATTTGGAATATAAAATGCAATTTGAATTGTATTTGAAAGGGAAAAATACACCTGCATTGTGTAAACAAAAACCAGACAATGTGCTGATGGTGAGGCCGGCGGGTGGTTTGAGGCCGGCAACCAGCACCAGCAATACATCATTTTTAAAATACCAGACAGTATATTTGGGATATAAAATACAAATTTTAATTGTATTTGAAGGGAAAAAATACACCGGCATCATGTAAATGAAGGCCGGACAATGTGCCAATGGTGAGGCTGGCCATTGGTTCCACTCTGGCAACTGGCACTGGCAATACATAATTTGTAAAACAGCAGAAACAGTATATTTGGAATATAAAATGCAATTTTAAATTGTATTTGAATGGGACAATTACACCGGCATCATGTAAATGAAGGTTGGACAGTGTGCCAATGGTCAGGCCGGCCAGTGGTTTGACCCTGGTAACCAGCACCGGCAATATATACATTTGAAGACAGCAGAAACAGTATATTTGCAAGATAAAATGCAATTTTTAATTGAATTTGAAGGGGAAAATCACACTGGCATAATGTACATGAAGGCTGGACAATGTGCCAATGGTGAGGCTGGCCATTTGTTCAACCCTGGCAACTGGCACAGGCAATACATAATTTTTAAAATACCAGAGACAGTATATTTGGGATATCAAACACATTTTTTAATTGTATTTGAACTGGAAAATTACACTGGCATCATATAAGTGAAGGCCATACAATGTGCCAATGGTGGGACTGGCCATTTATTCAACCCTGGCAGCCGGCACCAGTAATACATAATTTTAAAAACATCAGAAACAGTGTATGAACAAAATAAAGTGCATTTTGTAATCATTTCTGATAAGGAACATTGCATTTGAATCATGGAAATCAAATTTAGACAGGGTGCCAAGGGTTGGACTGGCCCTGACTAAATTATTCAATCAGTCATCTCAATGTTTCTTTACCATATACCTTATCTGAAAGGTGTTCTGTGTACTATGACATGCCATGCACCTGTCTCATATGTACCGGATAGTGTATAGATGCCTTGGTGGAATAATAATGAGTCATTGGGTAGCTGTGTTTAAAAGAGCCAAATCTAACCCTTGTGTCATAGGTTTCCAAGATAAAATTATTTTAATTGAACATTTTGGTGAGTATGAGTCATAAAAGTAGGATGCAAAAAGAATTGTAAGACATAGGCTGCTGTGGAATGACATATAGGGCTACACCGTTAAATTATGACCAAACTCAGTTACTTGACAGGTACTTCCCTATACTACCTTTCCTCACCCCCTGAGATATGTACTCCATCAACCTCATTAATTCTTTTTGAAGCCTATGCTCACTTAGTACTCTCACCTTATTGTGCATTTAGAACCATTTTACCTAGAAAACCTATGACACAAAGGTTAGATTTGGCTCTTTTCAAACACACCTACCCAATGACTCATTATTATTCCACCAAGGCATCTATACACTATCTGGTACATATGAGACAGGTGCACGGCATGTCATGGTACACAGAACACCTTTCAGATAAGGTATATGGTAAAAAAACATTGAGATGACTGATTGAACAATGTAGTCAGGGCCAGTCCAACCCTTGGCACCCTGTCTAAATTTTCTTTCCATTATTCAAATACAATGTTCCTTATCAAAAATGATTACAAAATGCACTCTATTTCCATCATACACTGTTTCTGGTATTTTATAAATTATGTATTACTGGTGCCAGCTGCCAGGGTTGAATAAATGGCCAGTCCCACCATTGGCACATTGTCTGGCCCTCACTCCCATGATGCTGGTGTAATTTTTCTCTTCAAATACAATTAAAAATCATATTTGATGTCCCAAATATACTATTTCTGGTATTTGAAGAATTATGTATTGCGAGTGCTGGTTGCCGGGGTCGAACCACTGGCCAGCCTGACCATTGACACATTGTCCAGCCTTTATTTACATGATGCCGGTGTATTTTTCCCCTTCAAATACAATTAAAAATTGCATTTTATATTCCAAATATACTGTTTCTGCTGTTTTAAAACTTATGTATTGCCAGTGCTGGTTGCTGGCCTCAAACCACCCACCGGCCTCACCATTGGCACATTGTCTGGCCTTTGTTTACACAATGCAGGTGTATTTTTTCCCTTCAAATACAATTAAAAATTGCATTTTATATTCCAAATATACTGTTTCTGCTGTTCTAAAAATTATATATTGCTGGTGCCGGTTGCCAGGTCCATTGGCAATGGACACCGGCATTGGCAGCGGACACCAGCATGGATAGTTCACACCGGCATGATTTACAGTGGACACCGGCACTAGCAGTTCACACCAGCATTTACAGTTGACACCGGCACTGGCAGTTCACACTAGCACCTACATACCAGCACTGATGGTGGACACCAGATGGTCATGTCCTTGGCACTGATGCTGGCACCGGCCACCTCAGATATCAACCCTTATGCTCACTGATGGCTGCTATTATGACTCTAGGACATCAGAGAGAAAGGTACAATATATATGTATGGATACCAGCCCTGCCTGTGGCCTAGGGATGGGCCCAGAGCCAGCAGCAGCATACACTCTCAGCATTTTAAAGGCATTCCTTGAATCTGTAGACCACGGCACACTGTGTATTTCTCTATATGGTAGGTGATATTCCCAGATTCAAGGGGTTCTGGGAATCTGTATCATACAGCACACTGTGTCTGTTCCGGGAATTGTACCATAAAACACACTGTAGTGTCCTTACCTGCTTTTTGAACATGTATATTTATCCACAATTGAAAAAATATTGTTTGCACCCGGATAATTGCTGTGTGTGTGTGACAGGCATTACCCTTCTGGGACACTCTGAGGGCAGTTTCAATCATTTATACCTATATAAATAAGATAAAATCAGATAAAATAAACAGAATTTTGTGAATGTGTATTGTAACTTCCACATGCATTTCCCCAGTCAAATGAGATGGCTGAAAGTTCTAAAGTAAAGGACTCTTCAACAACTTATTTCTGAGATTTTTCTTGGTGGGAGAATCAGGATAGTAAGCTACACTGTAACAAGTAACACAGTTACTGAACACACACAGTGTAGTCATGTTGCTCAGTTCAGGCAAACACCACTGAATACCCTATGATCTGGGCTGGGTAAACTGTTGAGAATTTGGATGTCAGTTTGATGAACAAAGCTAGCAGTGTTAGGGCAACTGTGATGCTGACTTAGTCAAGCTAGCAGGGGATCCAAAGTTAATAATATTTCAAAGGGATATCTACAAGTGACTCACCTAGCAGGGGATCCAAAGAGGAAAGGATGGGGATCCCTGCTAGGCTGAGGGGTATTTAAGTACTAATATGGACATAACAGAGATATAAAATAAATAAAGGAATGATATAATAATTAATTAATTAATTAATTAAGAAGTGGTGTGATGTGAAAAATAAAAATAAAAGATGGAGTGAACTGGAGGATCGGAGTTGGAATGGAGTTATGGAGTAATGGAGTTGGAATGGAGTTACGCAGTAACGGAGTAAACCAGTGACGGAAGTGGAGTCGGATGTAAGGTTGGAGGTCATTGGAAAGGTGGGATGTAGAGTCCTGAGGCTGAGGTTTGGATTGAAATCGGGTGTCCCCTAACAAGCAGGGCGACTTAAACATGGTAGGCACTGAGCTAGAGTGGGGATATGCTATGTATTTGATCAAACCGATAGAGAATCCATCCCTAAAGGCCTAAGTATTTATACAAAAGGAAAACATGGCTATGCTATGAGGCTATGCTATGAGTCCATTCTGCTATTGGTCAGTATCCACTTACTCATAATGATCCAAGATGGTGTGATATGATGTGATTAGAACAAAATATTCCAACATAAACTATAGTCTGGTGATGGATGGGTTTGACTGAACATGTTTATGGTTTACAATGCAGCATACAGCATACCTAGTGATGGGCAGGGGTAACCCTGGGGTGGAATTAGGCTGACCCTTACCCTTACCCTCCAAAACCCCAGTACTTTTCTGTCCCTCACCAGGTTTGATCAGAATTTGCAATACTTCTAAGTCAATTCCTCTTAACTCATATTTTTTCAAACTTTTCTTACATATTAATTAAAATTAGAATTAAAATGGATTAATTACCCCTCTTTTTGAGGGGGGATTAGTTACCAATACATTAGAAGTACAAAATAATATATCTAATTCAGTACTTTACTGTCCCCCACCAGAATTGGTCAGAATCTGATCAGAATCTTACTTAGCCAGTAATTTCTAAAAAGATTCTAAGAAAAAATTCTATATTTTCAAATATCTTGAATACAAAAAGTTCAAAGTAGAAAGTAAAAAAAAATAAACCCCCAGTGGGGGTGCTGTCATTGCCATTGTTGTTATCCATTAAAATAAATAGACAGGTAGGGACACTACAGTGTATTGAATGATACGATTCCCGGAACGGACACACTGTGTTGAAAGATACGGATTCACAGGGCCCCGTGAATCTGGGAATACAGTATTCTATATTTGGATCTACACACTGTGTCGAAAGATACGGATTCACAGAATACCTACAGCACTAGACAATGCCGGGCAGGTCTATCAGCATGGCCGGGTGCTGTCAACCGATCTGTTTTGGTAGGGTGTATGAGCCGGCAGGAGTTTGTTGTACTGGTGATAGTTGGCCATCTATGACCGGGTGATGCTCAGATCAACCAGCTGGTACTGGGATGAACAGGGACATGTACTGCTGGGATAGAGAGAGAGGCAGTAGGTGTCAAAAGGTATGAACCGGCACTGCATGATCAGGAGTGCAGGGCATGACATGGCAATGCCGGTATATCAACAGGCCGGGCACTCTGTGGATGAGCCGGCAACTCTATGGATGAGCCGGCATTACATATATGAACCGGCTATGACCAGGGCTGATAAACGGGCAGTCCAGACTGGCGGTACTACTGCTGGTATAAGCTGGGAATGTACAGTAAATATGGAAGTACAGATATCAGATGGTAATACTCATGACCTGGCTATGGCCAGTGATGCAGACTGATATTAAGCACTCAAGACAGCCCGGCATTAAAAGGAATAATCAGCACTGCCGGTACCTCACGAGAATGTCTCGACCGGGACAGTATGAACCGGCAGTCTGAACCGGCACATTGTCTACCCGGCAGATGATGTCTCATCCGGCACATTATAGCTGACCCGGCACATTATGTCTGAACCGGCACATATCTGACCCGGCACATTATATCTCAACCGGCACATGATGTCTCAACCGGCACATTATCTCAGCCGGCACTGCGGGCCTACATGCATTCGGAATTGTCTATGAAATACGGAATATGTGGATTACTCTTCCTGGCTGAGTCCAGATATTCTATCCGCAATGTAACTAACTAGTTATGGTGTATGTACAAGTCAAGATCAATCTCCTTCCTCATCAGATGAATCCTCAAACAAATGATCTTGCAGGTAGGCGAAGTGTTCAGGACCATATGTGCGAAGTGGGGTTGAAACCGGCGTGTCAGCCGGAGTGAGGTTATCAGATAGTGGACAATAGGCATCCGTATCAAGGGGGACAGATGAGGAGGGGTCAAGTGTAATCCGTGAAGGGGAAACAATGAGTTGAGATCCATATGTATATTCGCTACATTCTGTTCCATTATCCCTTATGCTTGAATGGTCACTCCCACCGCACATGTTTTCCAGAAGGATGTCCGGTGCCAGTGCCAGTGCCAGTGCCGGTGAAGTCATGTCATTGCCGGACCCTTCATTTTCATCCCAGTGATCGGTGAGCAGCAGGGCAATTGGCGTTAGAGGCTGAAAAATCTTATGGCCGCCAGGCTCGTCATTGTCACTCCAATTATCAGCCAGAAGCAAGGCAGGTGCCGGTGCCGCCTCGGCATCAGAGGACTGGACATCACTCCAGACGTCGGCGAGGCCAAGTGCACGTGTCTTGAGAGGTTCCTCCAGGTCAGAGGTATCACTATCAGTCCAGACGTCTGCTAGAGCAAGTGCCGGTGCCGGTGCTGATGGCTCCGGGTCAAGGTCCGGCATGACCAACAAAATGTTAGAGAGATCCTCAGGAAGCGGGTCCTGAGGGATGATAGGAATGAGGTGGGAAGGTGACATTAGGGACAGTGTTGAACAGCCAAGGGGGTTGTATGAAACCCTGTCATGTTGCAACAGGTATGGAGGGATGCTGAGGTCAGTGATTGGTGGTGCAACACCAGCTTCTGTGGCTAGATCCTCATTGCGGCCGTGGGAGGTAGGAGGGCTTGGTAGATCTTCGGTGTAGTCACCTGGCATTTTACCCTCCACCAATGAAAGATCATACCCAGAATGGGGCCGAGCACCTGGACGGGTCCCGGTTTGGCGTAGAGCCAGTACCTCGGCCTTTGTAAGTGTTTCTCCCCAGGTCCATTTGTAGGACGATGCCGGCAGGCTCTGCAGCCGGGTGAGTTCTGATGATGCCGTTCGAGCGACATTCCCAATGTGTTGCGCAGTTGTTGCTGAGGCCGGAGCTGAGCACCCGGCAGTCTCCTTCAGCACAGCAGCCTCATGAAGGAGGTGGAACGTAGAGGCCCGGCATAGGCCTAGTTTCCACTGGGTCTCTGATGATGTGGCCATGACTGAGGAAAGGTTTCGGAAAGTAATGACATCTTGGAGGACATCACTAAGGACTTCACGGTACTGAGTACATCTTGGGCAGGCGTAGTTGTCACCGGCACTCGATCAAGATCCGGCATCGACGTGAACACCAGCATCATCACCCACATTGGCTGTTTCAACCGGACTAGAGCGTCGCTCATGATAGTGATCGAGAGATTCTTGGACAGTTGATTTATTGAGGATCTTCACTGTGCCAAGGTCCCTTGGCTTCCGGCTGGACCACCATTGATGCTCGTACTCACTCACTACTTGGCTTTTGTTGTCTTCCTCGTGGGCACCCATGTCCAACGTAGCCAGGAAGCCGGGATCCATAATGAGAGGCAGTGCATCTTCATGCAGGAGCCCCATACTTTCGGCCAGGGATCGCATGATGATAGGGATTTCAATGGCCTTACCCAGTGCGGTGGAAATGCCAACGTATGATAATACAAACAGCTTCAACATCATTAATAAACCAATTCAAGGAATACCAGAGGACATACACGTTCCCGATGAAGAAGCTTTTGAATCCAGGATTGCCGATCAATCGCGGCTTTGCTCATCTCATTCACGATTGTCCAGAAATGGGACTCTGCATAGTATATCAACTCTTGAATGTAGAGTAAAGTGCTGTCCTGTGATGGTTGCTGGATGGATAATGGATTGAATCGGCGGATTGACATTGTAGATGGTAAGGAGAGAAGTGAGTTATAGGAATATGGTTGATCATCCATATATGGCAAATTCTTTTACAAAGGTGATTTGTAAGCCACATTGTATCTAGCAAAAGTATGATCTGCTTTTCTCATAATCTCCTCCCACACCGTGTGTTGCCGCTTGGCATAAGCAATGGAACCGGCAGTGCGAAATTGTCCAGCAGAGGTCCTGGTGGGTATGCCGGTTCCCGATGGGGTGGCCCATGCACAACTTTTGTGAAGGAAATACCGGACTGTCCACTGCATCTCATAGCTAGTCAGGGTTACCTGTTCCTCCCACCTCATACATTGGGCCCGAGCACGGTGATAGGATCCATATAGCCTCTAGGTTCGTAAACTGGTTATTTTTGCGATTTAACAACTTCGCAGTATACGCGGATGCCTCGCGGGTACCAACTTCACTCGCACTCTCATTCGCGGTTGTCGCACATCCTTCGCACATCACACAACATGATATAGGCCTCGCATAACCTTCGCACATCACTCCTACGACCTTCGTAACTATCCAACGCACCCCCGTTCCTCTTCGCACTTCATACTTCGACGTATCTTCAGCTTTCTCTATCAATACCGGACTTAACCATTTCTTTCCTTCGCAACCACATCTTCACACAGCTTCTCTTTAATCTCGCGGTCTTTCAAGGCTCGCATACGCATCCCTTTCACTGGTTTGATCATGGTCCGTGTTGTTCTCAACTTAATTTCTTTTAACTTCCCATATATATTATTATTTTATCATCTCCTTCGAAACAGGAGGCCATTCAACTGACCTCCTTACTCATCACTTCTATTTTTATTCTATCCCCTATTCCTTCGTTACCAAACTACTGGGCTCATGTGACTTCGCACTAGCTCAATTTTTACATTACTGTTTCGCATACCTGCACCTGGCTTAGCTTGTTACTCTTGTATTAAGTACCTGTAGCAAGTAGGAGGGAAGGTGAACAAGAGACGGCCAGAGTTTTGATCCCACAAACTTCGCAGCAACGTTCTAAGTCAATAGTCTCATCCTTTAAGTTACTTCGCGTACTGCGTTATCGTTTGCGGACTTCGCTATCTTTGCGGTCTACTCGTCTAGCGTATTTCAATACCGCGAACTTCCCTTTAAATTCTATCGAGGAAATCTACATTAACCCCTCCGAACTATGTTACTACTTGCGGTCTGATCCCACCGCAGGTACATCAACGGAGCCAATGGACTCGGCGAACTGTGAAATGTGAGAGTTGGAAAATTTGAATGACAACAAACTGACATTCAAAGACGTTGGCCTCCAGAGTACTATCATTCACAGCACCAGAACCGGCCCCGGCATCAGGGCCGGCAGCTAAACCCCAACGATGACCCCTGGCTGTTTGCCATAGCCAGGAGAGTGTGAGTCGTGTGGAGCCAGGTTCGTTAGGGTTCATGATCGCAGTGCTGGCCTTTACATCGGCCGGTGTCAAGACCTTTAATCTCGAGAGTGTTGCCGGATTGGTGCCAAGTATGACTAGACGTGCTCGGCATTGGCTGTACAACCGGCAGTGTACCAATATTTTCAGATTCAATTTTTTGACGGTAGCCCTTGAATGTGTGTTAACAGCTTTACGTGGTGAGACACGGATAACATGAGAAAACTGGAAACTTTTCTCAGCAATGAGTTCCTGGATTCGATTCAAGTGGTGATCGGCATGTACCACACGATGGGATATCTCCAGATCACGATACATTGGTGCAACATTTCCATTTGACGGAAGTGGGATCCCTTGAACTTCTATTGGTGAAGCGTAAATTGATGGTGGGGTGGTATCGGCGGTTGCTTGTGTTTCTGCTGGGTCCGGCAGATTGTTTGGGCCGGTTGGGACCGGCTCATTCACAATCTCATCCCATAATTCCAGACTCACATTGAGGACTGCATTTGCCCCATTAATTTCAGTGACCCCAGCCGCATGCATTGCAGTCTTCAGTTCAGATAGGAGGGCTGTAAGCTGTTCACGTTCAGACTCAATCAGCTGCTGGTCACCACGACCGGCATTTCAATTGAGTTGTCGGACCTTTGCTTGAATTTCCAGCCTACAACTTTGTGTTATTTTGTTTTGAATACACTGAACCAACGGACTCACTGTTTTTCTTCCACTGCCAATGACAGTTCCATCCAAGAGGCAAGTGCCGAGCGCGGCATGCCCGGGGCCAATGGCTGGAGTGCCGGAGTGTCATCTAACTTCGCAGCATACACGTCCATCACTTTGACGTCATGTTTTCGCATTGATTCGGCACGCTCAATGTCCTGGGTCCATTTCTCTACTGCTGTCATGCCGGCCTGGTCTGTGAGATTCTGGTAATAGTTTTTCGCATGATCTAGCATATCGACGGCAGTCTGGTAGGATCGGCATAGAGTGGCAATAATGCCAAGAGTCTTTTGTGGTTTGAATCAGTCGCATGATCATCTAACATTTCAACCCGGTGGGCCAGCGTGGCAGTCCGTGCCGTTGGAGAAATTGCATTGAGGGATGACCACAGAGATTCCAAAATCTCACCAGCCACTATGGCTGCACCGGGGATAAATGATGTTGTGTACTGGAAGAAACACTGATCTTTGTGTGCGTGGACGTGGAATAGGCCAATGGCGGCATCAATGTCCAGGCCGAATGGAAGCCAGCTGGCGATTCGATCCTGTAAATGAATAAAATACTGGCATGCAATGTCATAGATGAGGAGGACACCCTGTTCCGGCTCAACGTGAGTTGATTTCAAGGCATTCAGGAGGGCGAAATCTACATTCTTCTGCTGTTCTCCTTTAAAGAGGTCCACCAGGGATTGCGGGGCATAGCAACCATGTCGGCCACATGCAATACTAACCAGGCCAGTGATGTCACACAATTTTGATGCCTGTAGGGCATTCATGATGGCCCTGAATGTGTTTTCACAAGGCGCTTTCTGCCCAAGAGTTAGTAAACAAATGTCCTGTTGAGAATTGGCACTGGCACCGGCATTTACATCTGCCGGACCCATTGCCAACCCACTCACCATGAGCCTTTCAATTGCTGATGCAAGGAAGTCCATATATTCAGCATTGCGTGGCATCATACCACTTCCCTCAGAGAGCCACACGTCACCTGCCGGAGTCTTCTGCCGAACGTGATCTGCTTTGAAATTACCATCGGCCACAAAAATCTGTTTATACACCCATCTGGTGCCATTGGTAAGTTCAAGGAGTCATAGGCATGATTGATTTCACGTGCCGTGCAGGATCATCCTTCCAATCATCCGGGATATTAATGCCGGGTTGTGGGCATGCCGGGCAGTAAATTGCGAGGTTGCCGGCTCCCACTTGATTTGCCTTCTTGTCAGTCCCAGCATATCGCGCCCACTTCAACTTCTTCATCCACCGCCATACCCGGCTCATTCACCGAAACTCTCTGTACAGGTTAATTACCTCTGCTGGTGCCATCGGCAGAGTCAGCCGGCGTAACAGTTGATAAAATTGATATGCCGAAGCCTTCAGTTCCAAGTTGCACAAACGATACAAGTCAAGTACCTCTGCTGTAAACACAGTTTTGATTCGTTTAAAGCTAGCCGGCAGCAATCGGGCGGCAAACAGATCCAATGGTAACACGTCATCGCCCTGGCATTGGCAGCTGATCATGGCAATGTGATGAAGGCCGTTTGAGTGCACAATTCTGATGTAGGTACCTGGCAGCGCCGAGGGTGGAGCGGTACCAACGTTGCCTGCCAGATATGTATTTTGGCTGGTGGGATGATCCAACTCCTCTTCCTCTAAATCCTCCTCGTAATCCTCCTCTCCACCGATATCAAGCACTTCTTCCATATTCCAATCATCATCCTGATCGCAGTAGGGTGCCGGTGCCGGTACTGGTGCCCCCGGACAACTCATTGCCTCACAAAGTTGATCTTGTTCGGCATTGTCCTTGCTTTCTTCGGCATGCTCCAGGAACTCAGTCCAACGTTTCAGGGTCTCGCAGACAGCTTCACCCACATGATGCTGGACAAGTAGGTAGGTGCTGACCTCCCATTGTTTGGCAGGGCGAAAGTAGCCTCCATTCCATTTTTCAATGCGATGGAACAGATTTTCCCTATGGCCTATCTGCATGCAAGCCCGGCACCTTGGAGTAGGTAACATACAATCTCTACACCGCCATATGGCAAAGACATCTTTCTCACAGTGCCGGCACATGCCGGTTCCCGCCGGCATTGCCTCTCGGCTGAGACAGGCGTCCAACAAATCGTCTATACGGTTGATGTATTGCTCCAGGTAATCCCTTTGTTTCTGTGAATGTAAATACATGAATACGGGATGCTTGATTCAGGTATATGCATACTCGATATGAATGTGTTCCTTCGGTAGGAGGTGGGGATATATGTGCCGGCTCATAATCCATTGTGGGGACTTCCACCTCTTTCTCAACGGTAGTTACCTTGTCAGTTGGTGCATCTATCGATACCCACACCCGCCTCTGAACTGTAGTCCCGTCACTATGTGTTTCTGAAATTGTTTGACGTGTAACTGCCTGAGCCAAGTCGGGATCCCCCTCAATCATGGGATTCTTCCCCCGTTTGCGTTTATGGCCTTTATGTGAACTCATGATGGCAGACATTAAAAGAACAAAATGTAAAGAACACAAGGTCCACCAATGGATGAGATAATCGGCAACACATGTCGGACGCATGTTGGCAGACACATGTTTACCATGTGGCACACACCAGCATCACGGGTCTTTTCTTAACTTCTCTTGTCATCTTCCCTTCTCTTCTTGTTGTGCTGGAATTCTGATGGATGCCATTTTTACTCGCACTATATCTGGTCATCCATCTGGTCGGCTGACCCGGATCTATAATGCACAAGAGCGTGCTGCCATCGATGTATTCAAGAATCAATACCTTGAGGCAACTTCCCCAGCCGCTCGAAAAACTATTGCACAGGCCCACATATTTCCGGCGCTTTTCAACTATTGGATCAGTGTTGGAAAAGTTATAGACGATAAAGAAATGAATTTACGAACGGTGGTAGGTTGGACATTGTCATGGAAATAAGTGTCAACATTCATCGTTGTGTGAATCTAGGAACTCATCAGCTGGCTCCGCAATGTATGGCGTCCGCAAAGAAAGATCCCAATGACACAAGGCAGCCATTATAAATCGTTGTTAGTGATTATAGCCTAGACTGCTTGAGGAGCAATGAAGACTACAAAGACAACCAGAGAGCGTTGGACCAGTCTTTAGATCAAAGGACTCCCTGTTATTCGTTTAGGGAAGGCTTAGCCTGTGACTTGTAGCACACAACAGAAGGGAGAGAGTAGAAGACAAGGAGGATGAGGATGAAGACAAATTTAGAGGTGACTGAGATAGAGGAGGAAGGATGAGGATGATCAAGAGAGAGTCTTCTGTAAGACTATAGCAATTGACAGTGGGGATAGATTGACAGTTAAAGGCAGAAAAAGCGAACTTGAGGAAGGAATTCACTGGAATTCCACTTAGATGATGATTGTTGGGGGGTAAGAATGAATTGAACTGAACTACCTATCCTGGTACAAAAGAGCAGTATTTATACCCTAAGGATGAGGCTATGTAGAACAATAAAAAAAGAAAGAAGTACGCGCTGTCAAAGGAAGAAAGATAAAGAGAGGACAGCTGCGAGAAGAAAAGAACAATGGAAAAGAAAAAGGAACAATAAAAAAATCTGTAAAGTGTCAAAGTGCGAGAGAAAAGAAAGGAAGGCAGTGTACATAGTCCAATAGCAAAAATATATCGACTCCATAGGCGTGTGGTCATGTCAAAATATGAAAGGTCCTGAGTCAACACTTGAAAGGCGCAGCCTTGTTCCCGAGAAAATCACTACTTGCCAATGGTCCCATGTCGCGCAGCCTTGATAACACTTGACACACTGCGCGAATA
>MU130477.1:637045-658423 GCA_015039465.1 Phlegmacium glaucopus | reverse complement strand
GCCCTCTTTTTGATATCATTGGAGAAGAAAAGTAATGGCACCAACTGTTCCTGTGAGTGTAATTTGAAGGTCATGCCAGTGTGGCTAACATATTTCTAGGGATCAAGTGATCGTGAACGTCTCTCGGCACATAGCAAGGTGCTGGTACTACAAGAGACCCTTGGAATATCATACAAGGACGCTGCCCATCGTTTGTACATGGCGGAGCTCAAGAGAGTTAAAACAGATCAGAAGATGTACAAGGCCTTCGTAACTTTGCAAGGATCAACGGAGAAGACCCTCGCAATGGCTTACAAGTCGGTCAAGATCATTGAAAGCACTGCCCCACATGATGGCCCTGGCAGTAGTTAAAGTATAAATTAGACATTGCATTGTTTGTACCCAATAGCTAGTCTATGTGATTCAATCGTGGACAGTGCCGGTTGATAAATGCTGGTTGATATAAATATTGCCGGCATACACAATGAGGATTGACACACCAATGCCGTCTAGTCTGGGTTGATTCTTGCAATGCTAGTTAGTCTGACGTGCCGGTTCATATTGTGCCAGTTGGCAGTGCTTGGATATATTCCCGGCTTACACGAAACATAGATACTGGCAATTTTGATTAATCCTTTTAATGCCAGGCTCTCTTGATTGCTGCTTCATATTAATGTACTATTCCCAGCTTATATCAACAGCACCGCCTATTGATACTACAATCTGGACTGCCCGTTTATCACAGCTCTGTGGGTCATAGCCGGTTCATATATGTAATGCCGGCTCATCCACACCTGCCGGTCGAGTGTGCCGGTTCAGACAATCTGCCGGGTCAGACAATCTGCCGGGTCAGACAATCTGCCGGTTCAGACAATCTGCCAGTTCAGACTGCCGGTTCAGACTGTCCCGGTTCAGACATTCCTGCTAGTCACTGGCAGTGCTAATTAATGCCGGGCTGTCTTGAGTCCTTAACATCAGTCTATATCACTGGCCATAGCCAGGTCATGAGTATTACCGTCTGATATCTATTTAATGTACTATTCCCAGCTTATACCAGCAGTAGTACCCCCAGTCTGGACTGCCCGTTTATCATCGGCTCTGTGGGTCAGCCGGTTCATATATGTACTGCCGGCCCATCCATAGAGGTGCCGGCCTGTTCAGATACCGGCATTGCCATTTCATACCCTGCATTCCTGATCCTGGAGTGCCGGTTCATACCTACTGCCTCTATCCCAGGAGTACAAGTCCCTGTTCATCCCAGCAACAGCTGGTTGATCTGAGCATCACCCGGTCATAGATGGCCAACTATCACCAGTTGAAAACACTCCTGCCAGCTCATACACCCTACCAAAACACATCGGTTGACAGCACCCGGCCATGCTGATAGACCTGCCTGGCATCGTCTAGTGCCGTAGGTATTCCGTGAATCCGTATCTTTTGACACAGTGTGTAGATCCAAATATAGAATACCGTATTCCCAGATTCACAGGGCCCCGTGAATCCGTATCTTTCAACACAGTGTGTCCGTTCCGGGAATCGTACCCTTTGATACACTGTAGTGTGCCTATGTGTCACGTCGATGCCGGATCTCGATCGAGTGCCGGTGCTGGTGACAACTACGCCTGCCCAAGATGTACTCAGTACCGTGAAGTCCTTAGTGATGTCCTCCAAGATGTCATTACTTTCCGAAACCTGTCCTCAGTCATGGCCACATCATCAGAGACCCAGTAGAAACTAGGCCTACACTGGGCCTCTACGTTCCACCTCCTTTACGAGGCTGCTTTGCTGAAGGAGACTGCCAGGTGCTCAGCTCTGGCCTCAGCAACAACTGCGCAACACATTGGGAATGTCGCTCGAACGGCATCATCAGAACTCACCTGGCTGCAGAGCCTACCGGCATCGTTCTACAAATGGACCTGGGGAGAAACACTTACAAAGGCCAAGGTACTGGCTCTATGCCGAACTGGCACCCGTCCGGGTGCTCAGCCCCATTCTGGGTATGATCTTTCATTGGTGGAGGGTAAAATGCCAGGTGACTACACCGAAGATCTACCAAGCCCTCCTACCTCCCACGGCCGCAATGAGGATGTAGCCACAGAAGCTGGTGTTGCACCACCAATCACTGACCTCGGCATCCCTCCATACCTGTTGCAACATGACAGGGTTTCATACAACCCCCTTGGCTGTTCAACGCCGTCCCTAATGTCACCTTCCCACCTCATTCTTATCATCCCTCAGGACCCGCTTCCTGAGGATCTGTCTAACACTTTGTTGGTCATGCCGGACCTTGACCCGGAGCCACCAGCACCAGCACCAGCACTTGCTCTAGCAGACGTCTGGACTGATAGTGATACCTCTGACCCAGAGGAACCTCTCAAGACACGTGCACTTGGCCTCGCTGACGTCTGGAGTGATGTCCAGTTCTCTGATGCCGAGGCGGCACCGGCACCTGCCTTGCTTCTGGCTGATAATTGGAGTGACAATGACAAGCCTGGCGGCCATAAGATTTTTCAGCCTCTAACCGCAATTGCCCTGCTGCTCACCGATGACTGGGATGAAAATGAAGTGTCCGGCAATGACATGACTTCACCAGCACTGGCACCGGCACCAGACATCCTTCTGGAAGACATGTGCGGTGGGAGTGACCATTCAAGCATAAGGGATAATGGAACAGAATGTAGCGAATATACATATGGATCTCAACTCATTGTTTCCCCTTCACGGATTACACTTGACCCCTCCTCATCTGTCCCCCTTGATACGGATGCCTATTGTCCACTATCTGATAACCTCACTCTGGCTGACACGCCGGTTTCAACCCCACTTCGCACATATGGTCCTGAACACTTCGCCTACCTGCAAGATCATTTGTTTGAGGATTCATCTGATGAGGAAGGAGATTGATCTTGACTTGTACATACACCATAACTAGTTAGTTACATTGTGGATAGAATATCTGGACTCAGCCGGGAAGAGTAATCCACATATTCCATATTTCATCCCAGACAATTCCAAATGCATGTAGGCCCACAGTGCCGGCTGAGATAATGTGCCAGTTGAGACATAATGTGCCGGTTGAGATATAATGTGCCGGGTCAGATATGTGCCGGTTCAGACATAATGTGCTGGGTCAGCTATAATGTGCCAGTTGAGACATCATCTGCCGGTTTAGACAATGTGCTGGTTCAGACTGCCGGTTCATACTGTCCTGGTTGAGACATTCTTGCGAGGTACCGGCAGTGCTGATTATTCCTTTTAATGCCGGGCTGTCTTGAGTGCTTAATATCAGTCTGCATCACTGGCCATAGCCAGGTCATGAGTATTACCATCTGATATCTGTACTTCCATATTTACTGTACATTCCCAGCTTATACCAGCAGTAGTACCGCCAGTCTGGACTGCCCGTTTATCAGCCCTGGTCATAGCCGGTTCATATATGTAATGCTGGCTCATCCATAGAGTTGCCGGCCTGTTCATATACCGGCATTGCCATGTCATACCCTGCACTCCTGATCATGCAGTGCCGGTTCATACCTTTTGACACCTACTGCCTCTCTCTCTATCCCAGCTGTACACGTCCCTGTTCATCCCAGTAACAGCTGGTTGATCTGAGCATCACCCAGTCATAGATGGCCAACTATCACCAGTACAACAAACTCCTGCCAGCTCATACACCCTACCAAAACAGATCGGTTGACAGCACCCGGCCATGCTGATAGACCTGCCCGGCATTGTCTAGTGCCGTAGGTATTCTGTGAATCCGTATCTTTCGACACAGTGTGTAGATCCAAATATAGAATACCATATTCCCACATTCATGGGGCCCCGTGAATCTGTATCTTTTGACACAGTGTGTCCGTTCTGGGAATCGTATCATTCAATACACTGTAGTGTCCCTACCTGCAAGGAAGGCATGGAGGAGGGCTGGAAAGGTTGGTGTCTCAATGTAATTGGCTAATTCATAGACATCTGATGGGTATTTGTGTTCTTATTTAATATATTAGTGTATAACACGAGGAACAATAATAACAGCAGGCATACCTCTCATCCGTGCCAGCTGGACATCGGCCATGACCTTCTCATCATCTATAGGTCCTCCTTCATTGTTATCGGCATCCACGGTAGCTCCAGGCAGTGGCCCTTGATTAGGTGGCAACATCTCACGTGCAATGAAATCTGTTTCAGAGTGCCCAGATCTCAAAACAATGAAAACGTACCAGGAACAACTTCAAAAGAAGAAAGCAGCCGAGATCCAGCCCATCATTAATCAGGAGGAGGTTGATGAGCTGGAAACCGACTGGGATGAGATGTATATTGATCCCCCAGTGCAGCTCCCACCTGAATCAATGGTTGACACCAATTCTGATGGAGCTCGTCTTGGTATTTCTGAATATGAAGATGACGATGCGTACAAACCTGCTGATCATAAAGATGACAAAGAGGAAGGTGCCAGTGGTGGTGACGTGTCAGAGGACTCAATAGTCCAGCCGAACAGGGAAACACAAAAATGGTGGGAGAAAAAGAAAAAGGTAAGTGTTGTTCCATTAGTTCATCAGACTGCCAGAAGGAGCTGACCTTTTTGAACATCCAGAAAAAAGGGAAGCTCCAAGCGGAGGTTCAAGCACATCACCAAATTGCTCTGATAGTTTATGCTTGCCCAGACCCACAGTTACTGGATAGGGAGAAAGATGAACAAAGAAAGAAAGTGAAGTACGTCCAAGTTTGGGTGGGAGTGGCAGTGTTGTGTCGTCTCATGTTGTACTCCTGGCTGACAAAAGCGACTTCTTTGTCAGATTGAATGGGAAAGCCACAGAACTAGGGGTTACACAGCAATTGGAAGCAAAGGGCTCAAGTCCCTTCTCTGTTCCAACCGCCACCTACCACCCCTGCAACATCCACTGTTACGGCAACTATAAGCTTGCACTCGTGTTCGGTGCTGAGCCGATAGACCAAATAACTAGGGACTTATATACAACTGCAATCATTATCACAAAGGAGACTTAGACGTCCAAGAGGTTCTGAGCAAGCTAGGTAGATTAAGACCGTAGGGAATACAGAAGGTATAAAATAGAGAACTGTAGCTATGGGTATGGCTCTTATATAGTAAGGGTTCGAGTCAGAGATAGTCCATGGTCCGTGCTAGGTACAAGTCGGTACAAGTCAGATAGGGAGAGCAGAAGCAATGGTTATATATAGTACAAGGAAGGTTCAGGGCAAAGGAGGTCTTTACACTCCCCCACATTGTCCAGCCGGAATTCCGCCGGACTGACCGGAGTCCAGCGGAAGTCCAGCAGACTCCAGCGGACTCCAGAAAAGTCCAGTCAGAGTCCAGTCAGAGTCCGGTCAGAGTCCGGCGGAAGTCCAGTGGAAGTACAAAACATGCCTGTATCCCCTCCTAACCTAAGAATGCGCTACCGTGCGGACAGAAAATATCCCCATCCCTAAATATTAATCCTAAGCCTAAGCCCTAAATCTAAATATAACTCTAAGCCTAATCTCTAAATCTAAATATAACCCTAAATTCCATCAAAAGTCTGGTGGATGTCTGGTGGAAGTCTGCCGGACTGTGACCAGACATACAGTCCAGGCATTTTTCTACTTTCACCGGACTCTCACCGGACTCTCACCGGAATTTTACCAGAATTTTAGTGGAGTCTGCCGGACCTCTGCCGGACTTTTGGCAGTCTGGTGGACTCCGGCCAGACAACGTGGGGGACTGTAAAGTACACAGGCAAAGGACAAATTGGGGAAAGGTGGTGTAAGAAGGGAACGATGAGGGAAGATATAATGTACAGTAAAGAAAGGGGAGAAAAAGAGTAGGGGGCTATGCGCGTACCAGACGTTCATAACATTAGCCCACTGTTAGCCTAAAGATTGTCCTCGATTTTGTTATCCTTGAAGTATTCTTCCAAATCTTGTTTCTGTTGATTGGCCTGTTGTTGATCCTTTCATAGACTTACTTTGATCTTGTGTTCAGAAAGTACAATGATTTGATCCATCTTGAGTGCTTTTGCCACAATGTTAATGTCTCTCCAGATTTGGGTGGTAGCGGCATGATGACTTCCATAACAAGGGTTGTAGATAACCCAAAGGAGGGAGGGGAATTGTTTGGCTGTGATTCCGGGAAGTTTGATGGCATCAAATATGTTGGTTCCTCAAATTATAGATTGTGCTGTTGTTTGTCCATCTGCTAAGTCAGCATCAACGAATGCTAGTCGTTCGGAGAGCCAGATGGATTCTCGGTCGAAGAAGTATCAATGAACTTTGAAGCGAATGTGTTCAGTTTGAAAGAAAAAGTGACTGCCTGCGATATGAAGTATAGGGGGAAGTTGGCCTGGTCGGAAAATGGGAATGCCATTTTCGGGCATGATATCTTCGACATATTCATGGAATTGGTCAATATCTTTGTACATAGTGGCAGCAGTGTTAAAGTCCATATTGACAGAAGTGATACGAGCAGCAGGTGCGAGAGCCATGGTGTAGAAGAGGTGATAGGGAAAGGGAAGGGATAGATCGTGGGTTCTTATAAGGAGAAATAGAGTCAGAGATAGAGCAGAGTCATAGATATGAGGAGGGGTATTCTTAGCATATGACTCAATGTTCTCCGGTAAGGTTACCATCTTCATCTCCGTCGACACCGTAAAACCCAGTTCCATAGATATCGGGATCACAGTCTTCTTCCTTTTTGACTTTAGGTTTGCATTGGCATGTGTTGCCATCGGTTTGTCCATGGCACCAAGTGACATGATCATAGAAGAGGGGGAGTCGACAATTGGAACAGTGTTCTGGTTCTTGTCGTTGTCATTTGGGGAGGGGGGCTCTGTCTTCTTCTTTGTTCTTGGGGGCAAGTACTGGGCCAGTGTCCAGGGGCCACTTATTTGCAAATGGGACATTTATAGGCTCCGCATTCTTGTTTGCGGTGTCCAAGAGTGCTGCATTGAAAGCATTTGGGTTGACTAGTGGGTGCTCGTGTCGTATATGGAATGGATCAGATAAGAGGGATGTTAGCTTCAGATGGTTGTTGAGTTAGTGGCTGAGGGCAGATACGAGTTCCAGTTTCTTCGGAAGGGTTACTGAGAGGGATATTGTTCGGGAACGTAGCAGGGGAGTTAGGGGGAACAGGGATCCAGAGGTTGACAGTTGGGGTCGTCAGGGTCAGGGTTTGTTCAATTTGTTTACTTAGTCCATTGATTTCGAGACAAGGGATAAGTTGTCAAATGTTATGTTCTTGAGTTGCATTTGTTTGTCGTAATTCTTGTGCCATTTTGATAAGGCCTTCGGCTATCTTTTCTAGGGTGTTAGCTTGAGGGAGTACCAGTCGATGGTGGCAGTAGGCGATGTCGAATGTTTTGAAATTGGAGTCGTGGGTCCAATCTCGAAGATGGTCTTGTACATAGGTTTGGTAGTGGGAATAGGTGGGGAATTGGGAATCAAATATCTGGGTGATGTCTTGGATTCTGAATTGTTGGTTGGTGGTAGTAGAGCTTGTGGGGGAAGATGGGGGAAGTGGGAATTGCATAGCAAGGAACGTGGTATGGTCTAAGAGGGGTTTGTTTTTGAGAATAGTAGCGAGTGATGCAGTAGTACTGAGAGTGGAGGTAAATGATGGGGTCATGGAAGGAGTGGTCAGAGGGGGAATGTTTTCTTTATTGTTGTCATTAGAGTCGGTGTTGAATTTTGTAGCTTTGAAGAAGTTCTTGTGAATTGGTGACATTTCATTCAGGTTCCCAGGTGTTTTCTGCAGTTGAGTATCCTTTCCATTTTACAAGAAAGGTGTATCCTCTTCCTTGTCATCTGTGGGAGATTATTGACTCGACTTCATATTCCGGTTGTCCTTCGATAAGGTCAGGAGGTGGTTGTGGGAAGTTATTGCCATAGACTCCATTTGTCTTGTAAGGGGAAAGTAGCATAATATGAATGACTGGGTGGATTCTCCAGGAGCGAGGTAATTCCAGGCGGTAGCTGAGGGGACTTAGAACTTCTATAATTTTGAAGGGGCCTTCTTGCTTAGGTGCCATTTTCTTGGTTTCATATTGTAGTTTAAGGTATCGTGACTCGAGCCACTGTTAAGTTTAAAACAAGGAAGTCATGTCAGAGTTACTCTGGAATGGATGGAATGGAACCGGAACAAGTAATCAGAAAGGACATTGGCCTCAGCGTGTGTGCTGTGCCACCCAACTCCTATAGTGTCCTAATTTCGGAACTGGAAGAAGAAGGAATAAGATGGAAGACCTCAGTGACTTAGAGGACAAACAAGAGGAGGAAACAAAGTTGATATTTGAACTGAAGAAAACATACAAGTTTCGAGTACTTAAATAAATAAAGGAATAGCAACCTATTAGGGCAACTGTGACGCTGACTTAGTCAAGCTAGCAGGGGATCCAAAGTTAATAATATTTCAGAAAAGATATCTACAAGTGACTTACCTAGCAGGGGATCCAAAGAGGAAAGGATGGGGATCCCTGCTAGGCTGGGGGTGTTTAAGTACTAATATGGACATAACGGAGATATGATATAAATAAAGGAATGATATGATAATAATTAATTAATTAAATAAGAAGTGGTGTGATATGAAAAATAGAAATAAAAGATGGAGTGAAATGGAGGATCACAGTTGGAGCGGAACTACAGGGTTCCGGAGTAAACTGGTGATGGAAGCAGAGTTGGACGGAAGGTCGGAGGTCGTTGGAAAGGCAGGGTATATGATTCTAAGGTTGAGGTTTGGGTTAAAGTTGGGTGTCCCCTAACACAACCGAAATATAGAATATAGATATAAGTGCTGCGTTCTGCTCCTGGAAAGGTTCTGCATTATTGGGTGAATAATCCATGGTGGGTATGCTGACTGATGGTGGGAAGGATGATGACAAAGAATAGTGGTAGTGGTGAAGAAGTGGTAACAGGTTTGGAGTATAGATGGAGGAACTGGAATGACACGGAAAGGTCTCGGAGTTGAACATAGGAAAAGTAGTTTGGGATATAAGGTAAGGCACTGTACGGAGTACGGACTACCGGAGACAGCTCTGACAGAGCCAGACCGGAGTAACGTATAATGGAATGTAACAGCCACACCTTATCTCCTATCTTGAATGGGGTGAAACCTCGGGTAATGCGTTCAGTCATGACTTGTCGTGCAAGTTCGTGAGCTGCATTGGCTTCTTTCCGTGCTTCTTGGAGATTGATAAGGCATTCTTGGGTATCAGGGATGTTGGTTCTAGGGAATGTGGTGGGGATAGCAGTTGGGTTGTAACCCATTTGGAGGAATAAGGGAGATTCTTTTTGTGTAGCATGCGGTTTAGTGTTGTAAGAGAATTCGAGGGTAGGGAGGTATTGTCGCCATTGGTCAGGGTTATTTGCGCAGAAGATGGATAGATAAGCTTCAATCTCTTGGTTTGCTCTTTTGGTGGCTCCGTCTGTCTGTGGGTGATGGGCTGTACTCATGACTAGGTTGATGCCAAGAAGTCATCCTAATTCCCAAAAGACATGAGAGGCAAATTGAGGGCCACAATCAGAAATAGCTTTGTCCGGTAGTCCATATCTTTTGTAGAGTGAGTCAAGTAAAATAGAGGCAGTTCCGTTGGCATCAATCGTTTTGTGGCATGGAGTTAGAATTACCCCCTTCATAGACCTGTGGTTGACCATGACCATGATAGAGTCAAAGCCATCGGAGGACGGGAGATCTGTGATGAAATCCATAGTGATCAGGGAGAATGGGTGGAGTTATTCAGGACGGATAGGTTGTAAAGGTGGGGAAATAGGGTGTCGATTTATCTTGTGTTGCTGACATATGGCACAGCCATCAATGTAGTTTTGAATGAATGTAGCTGTCCCGGGCCACCAGTAATTGTGTTGGACTAGATTTTGGGTAACGAGGCGTCCAGGGTGTCCAGCAGGGATAGAGTCATGATGTTTGCGAACAATATTACGGTGTAAGTCCATGTTATCAGGTACGTAGCAGCGGTTTTTATAAAAGACCAAGTCACCGTCGGTTCGCCAGTCACTAAGGGCAGAGCGCATAGGGAGGGGTCCACCATGGAGGATCGCATGCAGAGCGGTTTTGACAACATCGTCCATTTGTTTTGTAGAGGTTATAAGGTTTTGAAGCTCCGTGTCAATAGTGTTAACAAAGAGGTTGTCAGGGAGTAAGGTGCGGTCTTCGTTGTTGTTTTCCATTCCAATAGTAAGGTCAGCGCGTCATGAGAGGGCGTCTGATTGGACCATTTGAGTGCCAGGGACATGTGTGAGGTGGATGTCAAATTTGGAGAGGAAGAGGCTCCATCAAGCTTGTTGTTGGTTGAGTTTTTGAGCGGTTTTGAAATAAGTCAAGTTCTTATGGTCAGAGCATACAGTGACTGGGTATGGGTTTCCCATCAAGTAGTGTCGCCATTCTTTAAGAGCTCGGATCATTGCTAGTAGTTCACAGTCATAAATTTCATAGTTCTGTTCCGTGTTGTTAAATGACTTGGATAGGTATCCGCTGATATGATTGAGTTTGGCTTTATTTGGTAATCAAAGGATTACTATTTTAGGAATTGTCTACAACAAATCCAGAAACCAGTAACTTTAATGACCAACAAACTCTGTTTTTGTGCAAGTTGGGGTTTCCTTGAAAGTATAACCAGTATACTCTTGAATAAAACAACAATACACTTTTAAAGTCCAAATTTCTCTAGACTATGATTCTGATAACAAGTTTATAGTCCAATTTCTTAGACTATTATATAGTGCTTTTTGATAGAACAAAGGCAAGTCCCTATAGGATTTAATATCCTTTGTCTATATGATAACCAATTTTGGTAATACAAAGACAAGCCCCTTTAGGGATTAATATTCTTTGACTATCCACAACAAATGATTTAAAGTCCCTGAGGCAGACTGTGAGACAGCTTTATAGTACAAGGATTTCTCCTCAGACTCTGACAAAGGATTTAATATCCTTGCTTCCAAGACAAGTCCCTAAAGGATTTAATATTCTTGGTTTACACAGAACAAAGGTAAGTCCCTTTAGGATTTAATACCCTTTGAACTGAGTGAAGCAAAGCAAGTCCACTTGTAATTCCAATTCTAACTTGTGCCAATTCAGAGCGCTGAAACTTGGGAAAGAAAGGAAGAGTGCAAATTCACTCATTTTACTGGTGCTTTCTAGCTACTTTTATACATAAATGAGAAACAAAATTAGGTAAGAGTCTGTGATGTCATGTCTATGTTTTATGATTACTGATGCTATTTTATGATGTCATGTCTTGTTTTTGGATGATAAATCCTTGTTTTATGATGTCATGTCTTGTTTTTAGATGACAAATCTTGTTTTATGATGTCATGTCTTGTTTCTAGATGACTGATCATTGTTTTATGATGTCATGTCTTGTTTCTAGATGACTGATCATTGTTTTATGATGTCATGTCTTGTTTCTAGATGATGTCATTGTTTTATGATGTCATATGTTTCATAATGTCACAAAATGTTACAAAATGTTACAAAAATGTTACAAATGTCACGAAATGTCACATGATGTCACATGATATCACATGCTTCATTATTAGGACCTTTTATTGATATTTGATTTACTGATGTTATCCTTAGGACTTGTATAACAATCCTTCATAGTTGTAGACTTTGATAGTTACTTTAGATTGCAAGTAGTTCATTTGACCATTATGGATTTTGTATGGTTTAGAGTCTGAACATTTTGTAGTGTTGTTTTAACAGTATGATAAATAGATCAATTCAGATCATAGTTATCTGCTGCTTTAACATTTATTACTATGCAATTTCCAGTTTAATCAACAAGTGTAGTCAACACTTTTGACCCTTACAATATCAATTTGTAGATTAATTCATGGTTGGGTTATTGATCTTGTTGATTCAATTGAAGAATAATATTATGAAAAATTGAATAATCCATAGGTATTCAACTTTCAGTCCTATCACCGCAAGGATGCCAGTCTCTGTTGTTGTCTTGTTGTTGTAGTACTGCTCCTGAGGCATATTTAGAGGCATCCGTCTTGAGTTCGAAGGGTTTTGTTGCGTCAGGCATCCGTAGAACTGGGGATTCCGTGAATTTCTTCTTGAGTGTTTCAAAAGCCTGGCTTTGTTTGGATGTCCATTCAAATTTTGTATCCTTCTTAAGTAGGTTGTTGAGTGGTTTTGTCATGTTGCCGTACCCTTGGATAAATCGTCGATAGTAGTTGCCAAAGCCTAAGAAAGAGTAGTGTTGTTGAGGCTGGCTTGAGCAATTTTAGTATTTTTCAAATAACATGACACTATGTACTTTGATTTCTTAGTGTTGAAAGATGACCCCCGGCTTATAGGGTCCTCTATGTGTGTATAATATTTATAGAATTTTATAGGATTTATTGGAATTGATATTTCCATCAAACCACTTGGTCAGGTGGCTGGCTTGAAGCCACTTGGCAAATGGCTTGATGGTAATATAAATTCTAATAAATCCTATAAAAGTCTATAAATATTTACACATATAGAGGACCCTATAAGCCAGGGGTCATCTCCCAACACTAAGAAATCAAAGTACATAGTGTCATGTTATTTGAAAAATACTAAAATTGCTCAAGCCAGCCTCAACAACACTAAGAAAGAGCGGATTTCATGTATTGAGGTTGGTGCAGGCCAGTCAGCAATTCCAGCGAGTTTTACAGGGTCCATAGCGAGTTTGTTTTCTTTGATGACTAGTCCTAGGAATTCCACTTTGGTTTGCCAGAAAGCACATTTCTCAGGTTTAAGATACAAGTCATTGTTGGCGAGACGTTGGAGAATTCATCGAGTGTTTTCCATGTTTTCAGTGATCATTTTGGTGAATATAAAGATGTTGTCCATATAGATGACGACTCATCCTTCGGTGATTTCGATTATGAATATGTCGTCCATCATTGCTTGGAATGTGGCAGGGGAGTTGCAGAGTCCGAAGAACATGACTGTTGGTTCGAATAATCCTTTGTTGGTTTTGAAAGCTGCTTTCCATTGGTCTCCGTCTCAAATGCGTACATTGTTGTAACCCCATCGGATATCCAATTTGGTGAAGTATTTGGTGCCTTTGAGTTTGTCTATGAGTTCGGAGATGAGGGGGAGTGGATAGGTGTTTTTGACTGTTCCTTCGTTTAGCATTTGATAGTCCTGTGTAGGACATACTTTTCCGTCTTTCTTGTCAACGAAGAAGAATGGCGATGCCATGGGGGACTTGGATGGTCATATGGAGCCCTTGTCGAGGTTTTCCTTGAGGAATTTGTCCAGTTCAGCTTGTTCCAGTAGTGTGAGTGGGTAAACCTTGCAGTTGCAAGGTATGAAGTTGTCCTTGAGATCTATAGCATGATTGTAAGGTCTAGCTCCAGGGAATCATTCTGCGGTTTCTTTGTCAAAGATGCGCCAGTAATCCATGAGTTCCGGTGGTATCATTTCTTCCAAGGTTTTCTCATCTTTCTTTGCATTTTGTTCACTAGCTAGAGCGGTAGAGACATTGGTTTTGTTAACCCAGAGTTTGTTGTCCGTGACATAGTTGATAAAAGCGGCAACTAGCTTGGTTTCACTGTCGTTGAGGTTGAGTTCAATGGTTTTGTTTTCGTCGTCCAATTTTAGGAGTGTCAAGTTGAGGGGTGATTCCTCGTCTTCAATTTCTTCTATTGTGGCTTTTGGAAGAGTTGGAGTTTTGGGGGTGAGGGTGACTTGTTCTCTTTTTCTCCAATTTGGGGAATTGCTTCTTCAGGGTTTAATTTTCTTCTTTCTCTTCTCTTTCCATTTCTCTATCATTTCTTTCATTTCCTCTTCTACTTGGTCGTATCGTGTTTCGTCAATTTCCATCCTATTTAAGGTAGTGGTGTGGGTGTTTTGCGTTTCTTGTGGGTGTTTTGCGTTTCTTGTGGGTGTTTTGCGTTTCTTGTGGGTGTTTTGCATTTCTTGTGGGTGTTTTGCGTTTCTTGTAGTGGTTGTTGGTTCCTTCGGTTGTAAGTCAGGGCCAGTTGGTGTTTTCCCATTGGAAGATGCATTCGTCCAGTTTCCCAGTCTATTTGAGGGTTATGATCTTGGAACCAGGGGAGTCTAAATATAATGTCGGCGCTGGTGATTGTGACAATGTGAAGTCGTTCCATCATCCAACTGTTGCCTTGTTGATATCTGATCCAGGTATAATGCGTGATTTTCCCATTTGAGTTTGGGGATCCGTCTGCATTTTGGGGGAGTATGGGTTTGTTGAGGGGATATAAAAGTATTTGGTGTTGTTTGGCAAAGCCGGCATTCATGAAAAGTCCACCTGCTCCGGTATCCATAAGAATTTGGGCGTCAATGATTTTGTTCTCTTTCTCAGTTTTGCACGTGATGGGGGTCTGTAAGATCATAGATTGTTTTCCCATCTCGGCTACTAATACAGAAGAAATCATCAGCAACACAGACATTGAAACTGTGTGCTTGCCTAAGAATCCTGATCCTTGACTACTTCGTCTATCAACTTCTCTTTTTCTTCAATGTCCATATCTTCAACTAAGTTTCATATCATAGCTCGGGCAGTGGTTGTGGTTTTCTTGAATCCGTCGTATTTCTTGGCATAGTTGTTGTTTGGCTTGATATAGCTCAGGCTTGAGTTCATGGCATTGTTTTGCTTAGAATGGCATTCGCAGGCGAAGTGTCCTATCTTGTGGCAGTGGAAGCATCTTTGTTCTTTCATGTGTTGTTCGCGTTCTTCTATAGTGAGGCGGTGATACGCTTGTGTAGCGTTGACCAAGTCAAGCTATAAGTTAAGCATAGCGAGTTTGGGGTTTTAGATGGCCTAAACACTGAGTCGAGTTCTAGCGGAATGACTCAAGTCAAATATGTGCAGTTGATGATAAAATGTGCGGATGGAAAGGAGGTGCGGAGGGGAAAGTTGTAGTTTATGCGTACAAAACGCAAAATGTGAATATGAGACTGTTATGCTAATTCCGCAAAATGCTGTCTCTTGGAATTAAAGCTACTAAATGCAGAGGTGAAAAGGGGTATGAATTGTTATTGTTCTTTTATGCGCTCACTATACACTCTTTATACTAAACCGTTACAAACTAAAAGGAGCTAGGTACAAAACATGTGGTTAAAATATGTAACTTAAAATGAATTAAAGGCTGTGGTTGTCAAGAAATAGAATGTAAATGAAAGCTTAGCAAAAAAAGGAACCTGGGTAAAATAACACAGCTGCAAGGAATAAAGCTGCGCACTGTCAGTGTCATAAGGTACAAAAATAAGATCCGGTTCCGGAACATAAAATAAAAGAGAGTATGAAAAATGACTAAAAACAAAAGAAAATGTATGCAAAATGATATTATAGATCATTGAATAATCTGCAAACGTGGGATAATGACATAAGTCTTGTGACACAATCATGTGACCTTATGTGGAACAGTTATAGGACAACGAAATGAAAAGCGCTGTATGAGCTGCTGGAATAAGAAAATATATAAGTAAAATGAAGAGAAGAATTAAAACAAATGCTCAATGAAGTAAGCTGAAAGGTGATAATTTTGTAGGTGAAAAAATCTCGATGTTCATCAGCGGTCAATCTCAGTTGTGTCAATATCCATAGCATTGGGATCATGATGATGATTAACATAGCGTGGCGCAGGGTAAGTCTTTTTGGCTTGTGGGGTGCTTCCAGTTTTTCGCTGAGTTATTTCCTTGCATTGTTTGTACTGAAGATTGAATTGAGAGGCTTTAGCATACCAGTCCTTGATGGCTGTAGGGACGTTCTCGAGTCCATAGATTTTCTGGAGGAGAGTGGTGTGGATTCCTTCCGAAAAATAATTGATGAGGGTTGAGTCGTCTTTGATCTTTGATCGTCCAGCGAGGATTCTGAATTGTGTGATGTAGTCATCTACTGGGTTGGCTCCTTGTCTGAGTTGGCGCAATTGGGCTCTGGCTTCTCCTTCAGCGTCGGCAAATGCTTCTTTGAGTTTCTTGATGAAGTCCGGGTATTTTCCAAAGTCTGGAGGAGTACTAGCAAGACATTCATTGAGGAAGGCTTCTTTCCAGATTTTAGCGGTTCCGCCAGTGAGGAATGAGAGGATGAATATGATCTGTTTGCCGTCAGAGTTGTAGATTGAATCGTTGAGAGAGAGGTATACTCAACAGTCTTGAAGGAAGGACAGGAATCCATCTTGATCTCCATGGTATGGCTGTGGGGGGTTGATGCATACTTCTTTAGACATATTGTCGTCGTCTTTGTGGTCACTAGTTATATCCCAATCGGTTTTCGGCTGTTGAACAGGGGTTTCAGGTCCAAAGGAAGTGGGTGGTAATGGAACGGGTGTTTGGAATGGGGAGGGGGCAATGGGTGGTGTGTATACTGGGGTTTTGACTTTTCCTGAGGTAGAAGGCTGAGGAGCTGATGGTGTCTGGGGGACTGGTTGGTCTACTGCGGTTGGTTGATAGGTTCTTCCTACTCATTCTTGTCTTGGCTGTGTTGTAGAGCTGTGGCTCATACGTTCAGGCTCGGGAAGTTTTTCTTTAGGAGGTTCTTCATTGTCGGTGTTGTATTGACTGCTTCCGGTTGTGTCTTCTTCTTCTTCCAATGACTCAATAGGGGCTTTGTATTTGCCTTGTGACATTGTGGTGTGTTATCTCCTGGGATCCGTTGGTATTGGCGACCACACAATCTTTCTTATGACTCCGTTGGTATAGGCAACCACACGAGTTCAGGTTACAAGGATGATCCAAGTAACTTGCTGGTTTTGTTGGCTAGTGCATGTTTTGTTGGGCTCCAGAAGGTAAGGTTCATCTGCGCTTAGAGAAGTGGATGCAAGAGTAGTTTAGACCTTTTGTTACAGCGACTATAAGCTTGCACTTGTGTTCGGTGCTGAGCCGATAGACCAAATAACTAGGGACTTATATACAACTGCAATCATTATCACAAAGGAGACTTAGACATCCAAGAGGTTCTGAGCAAGCTAGGTAGATTAAGACCGTAGGGAATACAGAAGGTCTAAACTAGAGAACTGTAGCTATGGGTATGGCTCTTATATAGTAAGGGTTCAAGTCAGAGATAGTCCATGGTCTGTGCTAGGTACAAGTCGGTACAAGTCAGAGATAGGGAGAGCGGAAGCGATGGTTATATATAGTACAAGGAAGGTTCAGGGCAAAGGGCAAATTGGGGAAAGGTGGTGTAAGAAGGGAACAATGAGGGAAGATATAATGTACAGTAAAGAAAGGGGAGAAAAAGAGTAGGGGGCTATGCATGTACCAGACATTCATAACATCCACCACTGCCAGTGCTCATCCTCAGGCTCCTGAAAATTTGAGCACAGGTGGTCGAGATCGGCATCCAAGCCCAGGAAGCGATGGCGATGATCTGGATAGTGATGATGGTGGGGAGATAGGCGCGGACAAAGATGAGGAGGTTCTTGCAGCCATGAGGAAGAGTAAAGTCAAAGAAGCTTCCGCAGAAGTGAGGAAATACCACAAACATGGAACAAAGAGTGTAAGTCGGAGTTAATCAAAATCACTCAAAACCTTCCTCACATGTATTTAGATGGGCATTAAGCTGAAGACAGCAGAAATTTCTGCTGTAAAACATCAAGTCTCCATGCATTGTCCAGCCAAGCCATGCTACAAAAACGGCCACCTCCCATTCGACAACCCCGCTTGTGACCTTGCAACTTGGCGCAATGCAGTCCTTCCTGCCATTATTGATTGGGCCAGGACACTCAAGGAGCCCTTTGCTGTGAATTTTCATCCCAATCTCCAGGATATTGTTGAAGACAGCTGGAATGAAGAATTCCCAGAGATACCTGCTGACGATGCCGTCCAGGCTGTGGTAAGTCGGAAGATATGTTGCATTCAGTGGTTATTACTGATATAATTATTGTCATCACTTCCAGGCAAGTTCAGCGATCCGGAACTGGAGAAGTGCCATTGGCAAGCACGCTCTCCTGCGTCTCACAAAAATTTTTGCTGCCGAACCATTCAAGAACTCAAAGAATCAATGCAAGGAATATGTCGAGAACGAACTGAAGGGGCTATCTTACATCTACCGTGATCCAGTAACCAAGGTAAAGGTATTAATTTATTCCAAAACACATAGCTAATCCGTGGGCTATTAGTCTGGAGCATACCGCTCTGCTGCATTGATGGAAGTGTATGCAGTTCACCAACAGGTTATTATGAAAACGGATGACTTTTATGGCTATGGAGTGGGCGCACTGTCACTGTGCGCTGCAGCGGTGTGTCCAAAGGAGTCATTCTTATATTTTACTATTTCTGACTGTCGATTTTTTTACTTAAGCATGAGCGAGCGCTCAAGTTATGGCAAACTGGTAATGTGCCCACCAAGGACATCAAGAAGAGCTTTGTCCGTAAACCATGGGCTGTTCAGACTGCAGCACACTATAAAGTTGTTTCCACCCTGTCAAAACGGGTGTGGGGTGAGATCCACGAGGCCTCGTTATCGGTTATTGGGTCGGTTGAGGTCAACACAACTGCTGATGATAGTGAAATGGAAGATCCCAAAGACCTTGTGCAGCTATTGTCTGAGCCAGAGGATGAAGCTGTGTAGCGTTCGGTAGGCTGGTTAACAGGTATGTCATGGAACTTCTCAGTCTCTGACTCTGACACTGATAGGACTCATGAATGGAACTCGACTCATCTCAGCACACGCTAATGTCCTCATCCAATACTATACAGTCTATACCTGTCATGTTATGTATCTCTCCTGCATCCCCTAGCCCATTAACAATGATTTGATTCCGAAAACTGTCCCCTAAACTGTCACAAAAACTGTCACAAAAGCTAGATTCCTGATATGAACTGACAGAATGGAAACTTATGATACATATAATTACATCTCAGTCACAACTCAATCAGAAATTATTTATGTTGCCAGAAAAATTTCCGGCATTGGAATCCAGTTGTGGGGCATGAAACCATTATGGCATCAGGAGCATTATTATGTTGCCACACCAGATATGGCAGTCTGGTAGCGTCTGGCATGTCTGGCACCAGACAAGCCAGACGGCTGGGGTTTTGCTGATGTGGATGACATGGCCTCACAATGAAAGATTTATTGTCATAGGGAGTTCTTGATGAAGAATGGCCTAATAGATCATGAGAATGATAGCCTTGATGCATGTTGAACATTGCATACTGAATAAACCTAGGGTACAATTTGCGATGGTCAATTTATTATTATTGTAATGAATGTTATTTTTAAAGTTACAATTGACATATCATAAGTGAATTATAATAGTAGAAGTCAGATTAGTGAGTTGGATGAGCAATTCAAAATACACAGTTTAAGTTGCTCAATTGTTTACCAACAGATAGCTGGGACTGAGAACATCAGAACAAAAGAATCCACCTTACAATGAGAACAGGTATTACTTTTGTGAATATCTCAGTCTTTCTAGCAGTAGAAGTACAAACTTCCAAATTGCTTCCAAATTCTGATAACTGCATTACACAGGATGGATAAAACCCCAATCAATCAAAATCAATCTGATATTGCTCTCTCACACCACAGTGAATATCCCATATATTTCCCTTGCACTCATTCTATTTGAGATGAAGCTAGTAAAGTACAGGTCAGACAGATCAAATTCACCAATGCAGAGTGGAACATACATACACGGTTCTCCAAAGCAATCTGTATGAGCTTCTGAGCAAAAGTGGACTTGCCAGAATTCTCGATGTCTTCAACTTCCCCAAATAAGAGCCCTTTCTCTTCTTCAAAAATATTCTCTACAGCTGCGGTGACAGTCACATGCTTTCCAGATGACTTGTAAACATCTATTGCGGAGGTCAAGTACTTGATATTGGAGGATGGTGCTGGGTCCCACAAGTGAAATGAATACTCCAGAATGATAGCAAATGCTGTACTGAAATGAAAATAGAATAAAATGGAAATCATGGATAATGACAGACCAATACCAAACCCAGCAATTTGTTGCTTTGCAGAAGGAGAACCAATCTAAGAATAAATAATATTCTGAGACTGCAAAAATCAGCCATGATTAAGAACACTCACTGATAAGAATTGGATGTCCAGTTGGTTCAGATATCTTAACTAGATAGACACAGGAATTTTGCCATAAAACTGTAGAAAAAGAATTTCATGGATGTAACATTTTTGAGGAAATTGCAAAAGTACATACCAACAATTCTTCTTTGAGACAGATAGTCATTGCACTCACATCCTGGTGAATAATATATGAAGAAATGCAAAAAAAAATAAGAATAAACACATAATAAACATGCCTGGTTTATCATATCCAATGAATTTAAACATTGAGAATGGTGAACAAGTAAAACTAAAATAATTACAATCTAAAAAGAAAAGTTGGAAATTTCAAATCATGATAACCCAAGAAAAGAATCAATGACTTACTTGCTGTTGGGGCACCAGAGAATGCAAACTCATGATGAGTGGGCAGAATGTTCCAGGACAGGAATCAATGACTTACTTCCTGTTGAGGCACCAGAGAATGCAAACTCATGATGAGTGGACAGAATGTTCCAGGACAGGAATCAATGACTTACTTCCTGTTGAGGCACCAGAGAATGCAAACTGATGATGAGTGGACAGAATGTTCCAGGACAGGAATCAATGACTTACTTCCTGTTGAGGCACCAGAGAATGCAAACTCATGATGAGTGGACAGAATGTTCCAGGACAGGAATCAATGACTTACTCTCTGTTGAGGCACCAGAGAATGCAAACTCATGATGAGTGGACAGAATGTTCCAGGACAGGAATCAATGACTTACATACTGTTGAGGCACCAGAGAATGCAAACTCATGATGAGTGGACAGAATGTTCCAGGACAGGAATCAATGACTTACTTCCTGTTGAGGCACCAGAGAATGCAAACTCATGATGAGTGGACAGAATGTTCCAGGACAGGAATCAATGACTTACTCCCTGTTGAGGTGCCAGAGAAAGCAAACTCATGATGAGTGGACAGAATGTTCCAGGACAGGAATCAATGACTTACATACTGTTGAGGCACCCAGAGAATGTTAACTCATGATGAGTGGACAGAATGTTCCAGGACAGGAATCAATGACTTACTAACTGTTGAGGCACCAGAGAATGCAAACTCATGATGAGTGGACAGAATGTTCCAGGACAGGAATCAATGACTTACTCTCTGTTGAGGCACCAGAGAATGCAAACTCATGATGAGTGGACAGAATGTTCCAGGACAGGAATCAATGACTTACACTCTGTTGAGGCACCAGAGAATGCAAACTCATGATGAGTGGACAGAATGTTCCAGGACAGGAATCAATCACTTACTCTCTGTTGAGGCACCAGAGAATGCAAACTCATGATGAGTGGACAGAATGTTCCAGGACAGGAATCAATGACTTACTGCCTGTTGAGGCACCAGAGATTGCAAACTCATGATGAGTGGACAGAATGTTCCAGGACAGG